>VDFB02266888.1:0-141656 GCA_007258455.2 Sequoia sempervirens
CACTCGAATGCGGATTTGAACGGATAGCCATGCACACGATAAACCGCTTCTTCAAATTAGAGGGGAAGCTCTCTGTCAGATGGTGTTTGAAAGAAAGTAAACTAAAACCTGTTGCCTATCTTTTTGGATCAGCCTTTAGAGCACAAGGTTTTTAACACAAACGCCAGAAGGAGATTTTCTCTCGATAAGAAGTTCAACTACGACTAACTTAAATCCAAAGACGCTCCTAACCTCGGCAATAGCAGAGCAAGAGAAGTTAGAAATTAACAAGGCAGATTTTCTGACAAAAATATTTTAACAATCTCTCTCCCAACAAACAACTACACACTTCACTGTAAGCTGAAATAAAGATCATAAAAGCATAACATAGATAACGGAAATCTGAGATTTTAGACCAAGGCAAAAGAGGCTCATGATTTCATTACTCAAATCTCTGAAACAAAAAACTCCCTTCTAACATGCCTTGAACAAGAAATTGCAGCTAAGGAGGCTTGCAAACTTATTCTTAACACAATAGAAAAACAGCAATCTTACTAACTCCTTGTTGGCTAAAGAGGCTCAACAATTTGCTTATCACAATACAAATGAACAATACTTGAGCAACAAATAGAAGGCACAATAGGCTCAGCGTTTTGTTCTCACTAGCACGGTTAAAGAAAAATAAATGAGCAAAGGCTCTTATTTATAGAGAAGCAGAGGAGTAGGGAACCCTAAAATCTCCTTGCTTTCACAATCTAGGGCTTGCTCAGCAAGCAAGTTTTATTACTAAATCTAGAAAGAAGAAACCCTAAAAAGCAGAAAAAGCGGGAACTGCCAACTATTACATCTTATCTTCTTTCTATCCTCAAAGAATGGATAAGGATTATTCCAAGAATAGAAAGAAAGCGGAAAAGAAAGCTTCTAGAAGAAAGCTGCTTTAAAGCTCGATCACATCCGCTAGGAAGTTTGAGATTGTGTCCCGGTTCGGTGCATCTATACCATCAACAGCAAAACACCGCTTTTCAAGAATATCTTCGGCATCTTCAATAGATCTTAGGAAATCTTCAATCTCATTGGCCGCTTTATTGAACTTTGCTGACATCATTGAAACATGACCTATCCTTCCACCAACTGGGCTGCAACTATGAACAACATTCTGGAACTGATTTTGTACTTCCTCAAGCCCGACGTAAGAACCATCTTCAAGACTGTACTGAGAGGGGATCTCTATGACAAATTCGCTGATGAAAAGGAGAGCTTCAACCACCCTTTGTCTGTAGGTGATGAATTCTTCAGATATTCTCTCATAAGTTTTAACTTTGAAAACATGACGCTCTCTCCAAGCAAGGATTTGTCTTTTGTGCTCCTTTGAAACCGCCGAACCGTAGGCTGTGTCTAAATCAGCAATGATAATCTCATGCCTAGGTTTTACTTCAGCCAGTGTTTGTTCAAATCCCTGGATGCCTTGACGAAGTTCATGAGCGTTTTCTCTCAACTGGAACATCTGAGCCAAGATCTCCTTTCCTCTGACAATGAAGCTCTCGATCCACTCCTGAGTCTCTTTCCCACATATGACCAGCTGTCTTAACTGATGATGATCGGCTGGTGTCTCTAAGACCTGGGGCAGCAACTGAGTTGTTTGTGAAGAACCACGAGCAAGGTTAGAAATAAAAAGCTTAAGCTGCTGATTTTCAGCCTTGAGGGCTGCCTTGTCTTCTCCGTCTTTTAACACTCTTTCATGAAGGTTTTCAGATACAACTTTGAAGAGACTCAAATCTGCGTGTCTGGTATTTCTACCGAGATTAGCCTTGACCATGACAAAATCATCCATGTTTACCTCATCCCTATTCTTATCTTCTGGGGGCACCGCAGTCTCTATGACAATCTCGTTATCAGCATTCCTATCAAAATGAACTTGCTTCTTTGCCTTCTTCTTAGGAGGTTCCTGATAAATGTTATCGAGATCATCAACACTCACTTGATATGAAGGCCTTCTCCTAACCCTTCCTAAGGAGTTCTCAAACCAAGACACCGTAGTATCTTTACTAACTGCCTCAGGAGGTACTGCTGCAATCTCTTCATCATCTTCGATATCAAGATCAATATGAATTGGTGGCGAACCCGTCAAAGGTACAGGAACATGTGTTGAAGGTGGCTCCTCTGCCTCATTCTGAGGTATGGGCTCGTCAAGAGGAACTTCTGAATCAATTGTAGGCTATTCCTGTATGACTATGCCTGAGAAATCCATCCTTCTTACATTTTTATTCGATCTACTGCCTTTGATGCCATCTTGAGACTGACTTTTACCCTTTCCTTTTGACTGTGCTGTGGAAGAAGAGGGAATTATCCTTGGCGGCTCTGCTACTGGAATAGAGTTCTTCCTTTTAAGCACTAGGAAAACCTTACTATACTCCACAACTTGTTTTGTTCTGTCTTCAACTGAAAGAGATTCCTTGTTTACCCAATTAACTTGTGGAAGAGGCTGATCCTCGATTCTTTTCTGAGTGTACATTGGTAGAAGCACATCTTCATCATCATCGGAGAGTCCTTCAATGTCTTCATTCAAACAGTCTTTCATCTGATGGAGAGTCAACCTGCTGTAACTACGCCTTCGCACTTCAAACTCATCTGCACAGTTAGCCCAAAAATCTTCAAGTGCGGGTATGTGATTGTAGTTCTTCTCCAACCGGCCAGCGTAGACACCATGAGGATCAAATGACCGCCTCTCACCGTAGGATTTTAGACCAAATTTATCTAACTCTTCTCCAATTGTCTTGGCATCTGTAGCAGTCCTGCATGTATAAATACCCAACCCTAATGGAAAGTGAAGAGAGGGTTTCTTTCTATTTCTCAAGACTGTATGAACACCGTGAGCTTGCCTCAAGAATTCCATGAAGATGACCTCATCTGACGGATACCTTGGCAACATGAGCGGGGCACCTGAATAACCATAAACCCTGAGATAGGTAAAGGTAGGAAACTGTATAAACCAATCTGCCCATTCGGCCATTGCTGCCCTGGCAACTGAAGAGATGCGGACGTGCAATTCATTGTCTAAGTCACGCACCATGTACATCAAGAATGCCTCGTTCACCCTTTTGTAGTGGTGCAACGACTTTGTGAATTCCAACTGGGGATAATAATTATATATGTGTTGAACGCTCAATGACCCCTCGGTGTTCAATCCTCTGAATTGCCCTTGATAGGCCACCAAATAGACTAGATATGACACCATGTGGAATACATGAAACTGAAAATATTCTGTTATTTGCTGATGTAGGCAATCACTTATCAAAGTAGGCCAATCATAAAACTCAGTCTTTTTCATAATGTGAGGTATGGCATAAAACATCCAAGGTTGGAACTTGGTGGCATCTGCTGAACCAGTGACCCTGTTGAGCAAAGTGATGATGATGGCAACCTCGTCCTTGAACTCTCCTCGCCCGACATTCTTGGGCAATGTCTTATGTTTTTTTTTCATCCATCTCTGTGCAATCTTCTTGCTGTATTTGTCCTTATGCATGTTCCACATCTTTTCACATTCATCCCTCGAAAGAGTTACACTTTCAGGCCATGGGGGAATGGAAAAACACCTTTCGACCATGTCAGGCTTTAGACTGCAAATCAACCTGCCATCCGCTGACTGGATCTCCCTAGTAGCCGGGTTGTAATGCTTAATGCAAGCGATTACGAACTCAAGGCTCTGAACTGATATAGGAATAGACGCTGCTGCGAGGAATCCAGAATGACCCAGGTTCTTGATTGAAATGTTGCCTGCTCTCTCCAAGGGATATAGATCGAACACCGGCTTAACATGATGCAAGTTTGTCTCAGCTGTTTTGATGTAATTATGAAAGAGGGCTGATTCGGACTTGAAAACATTAGGAGTGTACTCCATTTCAGAAAACTTGAAGAACAACTGTAAACTCGCCTTGGTCTAGACAAGTCTTGTGCAATTTCTATTTTTAGAATGCTGATTTTTATGCTTCAACGGACGAATTTTTTGAGAATTTTTCTGAGATATGGGTTTTGTTCAGAATATCAATGCAAGACAACCCAGATCGTCCGTTTTCGAAAATCTTGAATTTTGACTGAAAAAGCAGCAAACCCTAATTTCTTCAATTTTCCCGAAAAAAACTGGCATCTGGGTTTTGTTCAGAATATCATTAGAAATGGACCCAGTTGATTAGATTTGAAAACCCTGACGTTTGATCGAAAAAGCAGCCAACCCTAGGTTTTCGAAAAAAGCTGCGATATGGGTTTTCTTCAGAAGACTGATTGGAAAGGACCCAGATGGTTGAAATATGAATGCTCTGAGGTTTTCACTGACATGCAAGATAAAAGCACTTGCTGCAACTTGATGAAGTTCTTGAAAAATTCTTCAGAAGGTGGAGGCAAAAAGACCCAGATGACTGAAAAATTGAAAGCCTTGGCCTTCTGCTTGAAAAACTTGATCTTCTGGAACAAAAAGCTTGAAAAAGCAAGGGTTTATGCTTGCTGGTCTGAAAAATCTGATGTAAAACCAGCAACTATGAATTCTTTAATCACAAAAATTTCTCAAACTTGCTGCTCCAACTTTCTCCTCTGGATGCTACCTGCAAAAATAATGAAAAATATATTGAAAAGAGGTGTTAAATAGACTTAGGGTCTGATTTAGGTTTTGCTTTCTTTTCTGCTTTTATTTCAAAACCCTAAATCTTTGTTCTTTGAACTTGGATGCCACCCTTCTCCTCTCACAAATTTGAAAATTTTGAAAATCTCAAAAAAACTTCTAAGGCATGAGGATTTGGGCGCCTTTCTCCAAGAGGGGCGCTCAACTTCACCAGACTTAGTCAAAATTTCAACTTTTTCAACTTTCCTCCATTTTAACATGCCACTTCGCCTCTGATTTCTCGTTGACAGATCAACCCGACAGACGAGCTGAGTGATTCACGGCGAAGTCTGACTGATTCTGAAAAAGATGTTCTGGAGGCACCTCCGGCTAAAAATTTGATCTCGACCTCCGAATTCACGGGAGGCTTTTCCTTCTAGGGGCGCCCAACTTCTTCAGTGTTAGCCATTTTTTCTGATTTCCAAGCTCTTCATTAACTTCTCTTTGACAGATGATCTTGTCGAATTTTGAGCTCCGGGCGTCAGATTGCTGAATGTTTGTGCTCATCGCGAAGCTGACGGAGAATGAAGAGGGGTCTTCTGGAGACACCAGCTGCCAAAAGTGGATTTTCACCCTTCAAAAGGTTGGGCGCCTATCTTGACTGGGGGCGCCCAGTTTACCAACACTTAGTTTATTTTTCACCTTTTTCACTTTTGCTTTTAGATTTCTCTATTCAACTGTCATCGGACCTTCTGTTCAGCTCTTCGAATCTGACGACTGCGAACTCCGATTGACGTGCCGAGTGTCTCGCTGGAAAGCCAGTTGAATTCTGAAGACCTCCCGTTATAGCTTTGACTGCAAATTCATCTGTTTGCACCCTTGAAAAGTTGGGCGCCTTTCTTCACTTAGGGCGCCCAGTTTCTCCAGACTTAGAAAAAATTTCAATTTCATCTTCTTCAAGTTTCAGATCTTCATTTAATACCTCCACTTTGACTTGAATCTGCCGGAGACTGGATCGTCGGATGCTCTGCCGGGGATATTCATCGCGAAGCTGACTGAACACTGAACAACTTTCATTGAAGACCGTAACCCTAATTCTTTCATCTGGTGCCCTAAAAAGGTGGGCGCCTTTCTTCAACAGGGCGCCCACTTTCAGCAGTGTTAGAAGATTTTCGAGACTTTTCAATCTTCTTCCTCGTTCTTCGTGCATGTTCATCGTTTCACCTTCTGCCGGAAATTTGAATGCTGAAATTGACGCCTGGCAGTCGGATGACCTCCATTGATGACCTCAGAACTCCAGATATGCTTCTGAAAAAGCTGAATAGACCCAATAGGGCAAACTGATTATTTTAAGATTCGACTACCACCATATATATTTTTTTTAATCAAAACAGTGACTCGGACCAAATCATTTTTAGGAAATTTTGTCGATCCGCTTCGGAAGAAACCTGAAACCTGAAAACTTCACTATTTCGAAAATTTCTAAAATAGCGCTTTTCTAAAATTTAGGATGAAAACTGATCCGGTTTTAGGTGTTGCTCTTAGCAGACCCAGATCGTCGAATTTGAAAATTTGTGTTTTAACCCTCCATAAGACACGCATACCCAAATTTTGACCTTTTCATTGATTTGGGTGAAATTTGTCTGAGAGGAGGAAGCCAAGGGTTTTAGTCTTCTACGAGGCATTGGAGAACGATCATTCTTCAGTGTTGCAGCCATTTGAGGTGGTGAAATATCCATTGAATCTGGCAATTTGGGGAGCTTCACACAGAGGTTCTACTTGAGAAAATTGGAGCAATTATTGAGAGGGTTTCAGAGTGTATCTTTCAAAGATTCTTGAAGTGTCGACAGGCAGCGAATCATAAATTGATTTAAGATCATTGGCATCCATTTCAAAGAGGGGTGGCTGGTTATATTTCAAGTTTTTACAACAGCAAGGAGGCGGCCTTCTCAAGGGGGCGATTTGGGTTAAAGAGGCTTCATAAAATCTCAAGAAAAATCAAGGAGGTGTTCCCATCATAGAAGAAGCCAACCACGCAAGTCCAGGGCAAAAAGGCAAACTAGTTGAAGAAATTCGAATTTCTGAAGGTTGCTTTTTGGCTGCAAATGTGAACAGCAGCTGCAAGTTTATCAATTCCAGGTATGATTGTATTGAGTTACTCTATTTGAACATTGGGCAAATAAAATAAATATTTGAGGAGTTGTTATTTATTCAAGTTTTATCCGTATTTCATTTTATGCCTTGCATTTTGTTTCAATATATGCAAAAATACAAAAAAGCAAAAAACCTTGAAAAAACACAAAAAAATTGCAAAACCAAACAAAACACAAAACATACACCGGCAGTCAGAGAAGTTGAGTTATTACAGAATCATAAACAATCCTTGATTATATTGATTCAAAAGAGAATTTGTTACAATATTGGAGAGTATGATAGATTGATGCTCAAAATTGAGAAAATACAGAGCATTTGAGTCATCTGTTGTTATTATAGAGGAAAATTACATCTCTTATTTGAATTTGAGAAGACTTGCCTATACAAGACCTAATTCTATACAAAGACTTACAATGACTAAGGACTCCTAAGATGCAAAACCTTTGAAATGAATCTCGAAATTCCTTTTTATAGACACAAGGGAAGTAACAAGCAAAAAGCCTCATTCCATCGCTTAGTCACTAGAAGATGAAAAACCAAGCGGTGACATTATGTACATAGGACAAAATATAATTACAAAAGGCAGTAACCACCCAAAAAGTAGTTGGAGATCTTCTGGAGCATTGATGTTACCTTATGGAGGTGATCTTCTCAAAAATGCTCCTTGCAGGTGATAGGACAATTTTGACATTCTTTGCTTGACAATCCCATGCAACAGTTATACCTAGTTGATGAAGACCGATTGAAACGCAACTCAAGTTGCAGCACTTTCCTCCTCTTTGTTTTCATCGTATCCTGCTGATGTGTCCATCCTAGGTGGAAAAAAATTGCCGACTCCTTCCAGATGAGACTTGTAGTCATCACCAATCAAAACTTGCACCATATCAGGGAAACCTAGCAAACTATATTCCAATTTTGCAAGTGAATCAATGCATAGGTTTAGCTGATTTGCATCCACCTCTCCTTTATTAATCTTACTGTACATGGGAGTGATAATATTTGCAAATTTGGACTTCCACTCCCTGCAAGGCATTACCTCTCCCTCCTCGTTCAAAATTGGAGGCATGTAGAAATCCTCAAAACCCTCAAAGGTACTTAATTCCCTTTTCATGAGGTCCTTATACCTATTATGATAACCAACTATGTCATCTAGTAAATCTAACTTGCTCAAAATGTTATATACTAAGTTGCTATCAAAATTGGGGTTCTTGACAACAATTTTTAATAAGGTAACCCCATGGGGCCAACTGGTTTGGAAACACCTTAGCCTCATCCTTGCTTGATTGTGGCTTGTATATGCATCTCTCAAAATGGTGTAATTGTCCCAAACCTTATCAATCTGAGAAATCATACTTTACAACCTATACCCCAAAATGTTGTCAACCAGGTCTGAAACCTTCTTCACAGCTCCCTCCTTTGCTGCCCTGGCTTCTGATTTACTTTTCTTCAACTCTTCCTTCAAGCTCTTGATCTCAATGATCAAATTATTCTTTTCCTGTGAGGCTTGAGCCTCACTTATTTGCTATGGATGAGGTAAGAGCCTTGTGACTATATTGAGTTGCTGCTGCAACTTTTGATTCAATTCATTGGCCTCATCCAAGGCCCCATGTAGCTTTTTAACTGTAGCCTCAGTAAAAAGGGTTGTATTCACTGTCAATGCAACTGTTTGAACTGCACTTGTGTCACCTACTCTTCTTACAAGGAGACTTCTAGTGAGCTCATTGGGATCACTTATTACTTGGGGCTTATTTGTTTTAGGGAAAATGAACCAAATTCCTAAGGTCTCATGCCTTGGGTGAATCCCTGATCCAAAATATAGAGCCTCAACTTGCTCTTCGAAATTCAAAATTGGGTTGTCACCTCCATGTCTTTTGATTGCATCAAATGCAATTGCAGAAGACATGTCCCATCTTGGCAATAGAAGGCACCTTGCATTCTTCACAAGTTCTTTGCCTCTTTGTGGATTCATGGCTTCCATTTCAACCTTCACATTTCTCCAAAATTCTTCAATGATTTCCTTCTCCTTTTCAGTGAGGCTTTTATTAGATATCCTCTGTTGTAGTTCTTCCCCTTTGTTTTTAAGGGAAAAGTCCTTAAACTCTTGTGTTGTTATGAATTGATCATCTTGCAGGAATCCCCTACAAGCTTGTGCCTTGATGTCATCCACAATCTGCCCACTAGCTTCAAAATTGATGACTAACCTATCATTGGTGGGCCTCTCAATTAACACCCTCAGAGGGGGCAACAACTCCTGTACCATAAGAGCCTCACCATCAAACTCATCAGGGCCAATGGGGTAATCCACCAGAGGTCCATCCATAGGGTCAAATTGTTGCAGTGGGGTGATTGGCTGAGGACTTGATGGTACACTTGCTCTAGAGGAAGAAGGAGCTGAAGTGGATGGTGCAGTAGTGGGCACATTTGCCAAAAATTGGTTGGCATTGTCTAACATAGTCATCATTCTGACTATGGGATCTTGGATATGCAAAAATTATCCTTGAAAAGAAGGATCAACCCTTTTCCTTTTATTCTCTGCAATTTGGATCTTCACCCACAATGCTCTCCTTTGTGCAGCTTGGCCTTCAGAGGAGCAATTCCAAATGAGATCCTCCACATTATCAAAATCATGGGGATAAGGAGAGAGTCTAAAGATAGTCCTTTGCCCATGTATGAACCTCTCAGGGTCACATCTCCTCTCCTTATCAACTTTCACTCTATAAGGCAACAATTTTCCATACAACAATTACATGCCTTCCCTTGATGTTGCTGTAAAATCAAAAAATACAACTGTAGCCAGGAGGATGGCATGCTTCTTATTGTTCCTGAAATGAGTCTTATCAAACTCATTTAATTGCCACATGATTTTTAGGAAGGCAATTCTATTAGGCACACTCTTGGGTAGCACATGGGGTGCTACTGGGGATCCATATATTCTGATTATGGTGGCATCAGTGTAGAAAAACTAGTCACCCCAATTATGGTCGATTCCCTCTCTGGAGTGAGGTCCCTTGGCCTCAAAAATCTCCTTATTTCCTCTGATAGTCCCCAATCCATCGAAAAACCAAGACCTTGCAACAAAGTCCTGACAAAGAACTCCTCAAATATGGAGTAGTTGTACTTGTCACAATCTATAATATCCCTAAATAGGGATAACATAAAAACATCTCCAAAAATATGCAATAAAAAATTCTGAAATTTTATTTGCAAATAGAAAACCCATCAACAAACTCAGATCTATGCTCAAAATATTTTTCTGATTTTTCTATGATTTATAGGAATTTCTGAATATGAAAAAGCTGCAGAAAATCCACTAAAACTGCCCAATTTTGTTTGAAATGCATTACAATGATTTTTCTTCTATTTTTTTGAGATAAAACTGAAATGGGTATGCAGATTTAAACATAGAATACCTGAGACCTTGATCAAATCCTAGCCGTCTTCCAAATATGGTGTCAACTCCCAAAATAAATCAGCGCTAGGTCTGATTTTTTGTTGCCATTCTCAAGAAAGTTCAGAAATATGAAAAACCATGCTGAAGTTATTCCAAATCTGAACCTTAGACTCTGAATTTTATCTCCAATTTGGCCTCCAACTTGATAGACAATTGCAGCCTTGAAAATTGATGTGTTAGGGTTTCACAAACCAAAGCTCTTCCACCAAAACACACCCTTCTGACTATGGGGAGCCCGTATGTCTCTCCGAAACCAGGGATACTCAAGGGTTTCAAACCTTAAGCCAAGTTGCAGCAGCAATAAACAAAAAACTCACAACATAATGAGCTCTAAAAGACCCCCAGAGAGTTATATAATAACTCCCAAAGAGATGAATTAATCTCAATCATTGAATTACCACCTCTTAAGCCAAAGCTCCACATTAATTTGCATAAAAAGACGTGCACACAATTGAAGAATAGAATTGAGAACAAGCCAAAGACTCTAGTACTTACCCAATGGTGCTCTAAGTCCTCTTCCTCTTGGATAATCCAAGGAAAGGACAACCAATATGCTGTTAATCCTCATCGTTTGAGTTGGGGATATTACACAATCCTTATCCCAAATGTAAGTCCACTCCTGGACTGGCAATATCCTTTTCTGCTTATATGTGGGCCTGACTTGTAGCAATGGGGACCATACCTGCACTCCACTATACAAAATACGTGGCAAAATAGTGAGTACCACTTGAAGTGCACCCCACTAGAATCCCTCTTCAACAAGCATAGGGATTTATGCAGCTCCTTTGCAACATATCTGTCATAGTCATAGGGTTTATTAACATCCTTGCTCTGGATGTCTACTTTGAGCACCATTAGGCTGACAGGCATCTGAATCTTACTGTCTAAACCCAGAACTTGACATAGAGAGAAATATGTTCCAACCATTTTCTCAATGTAGGGTTTTACAAAAAACAAACTAGGGTTTTAAAGAATTTTTCACTTTTGGAAGACTTTTGAGATTTTTTGACATGATATACCCTTACAAATCCTAATTTTTCCTTTTTAACACTGATAACTAGACAATTCACACCTTCCTGCCTTTAAATTCACAAAGATATGGGTCTGGTATACTTGGTTGCATTGTGCAAGAAGCCCTAAATTTGTCAAAAAACCCTCGTTTGCCTTGAAAACTCGCAAAAATTTGCTCCAACACTTAGCAATTGTAGTTTGAATGATACAGAATGAAGCAATTAACCCAAACTAGTCGAGAAATTGGTAGATAGCAATCCCATCCACCTTTAATGCCTTCGCATGCTTGAACGCATGACTAGTGGTAGCACTTCATTAAGTTTGAATGTGGACCGTTGATCTCAAGTCGACGGTGATCGTAGAAATTTAAAATTGTCTTTGCAAAATGACATCCCCTTTTGTTGTTATGTGGACACACGTCAACGTTTTGGGGATTCGCGGGAGCAAGAGACGACAAAATAAAGCTCTGCCGATAGTAGAACTCTTCGCAAAACAATGTGGTGATGACACTTGGCATTATTTCGGGGTTTCAGGGGAAGAAACAAATTGGTCCACCATTGCCCTGTGAAGGCCTTAGCTTCAGCAATGAGAATTAACATGTGCTTTAATATGTGTCACCATTCTAGGGACTTGCGAAGGGAGAAAACGACAAAATAAGATCCTCCCCGAACTGAAGAAGCCATGCGATATGTCGACACGTGTTCCATGGGGCCTGAGAAGACTTGAAACCATAGAGAAATACACTAAAATATTAAGGGAAAAGGGATTGCTCAGTTGCCTAACACAAAGGGCTGGTTAACAGATAGGAAAGACACCCTAAAGTTGTAACTTAAGAAGTAGGTGACCCCGGTAAATGATCAACAATGGGAAATAAGAAAAGTATAAGGGTTTCAGACATGCACTATGGTTTTGAACAAAGGATAGGGTTTAAGGAGCCCTAATTACATGATTTTCACACCGTTGCACAATTGAAGGATCTTCAAAATTTTAAAAGGCCAAAAATGCCACATAGATGTCAAATTTTGCATGTGTCACCAATGTAAATATCTAATTGACTATGTTTTTTCCTTGGACGTGAAGCATGACACTGTGAATAGTTAAGACTTGCAACAAGATTTTCAGAGTTAAAGAAGGATAAACTATCAAACATATAAGCAAAGACAACTTAGTATAAGCTAAAATAGAGATCAATATTCGGTTGGAAATGAAGGTTTGAAGGAAAAACATATTCAAATGTTGTTTTCTGGCTAAATTAGAGACCAATAAATCTACATTGGCACAAATAGACATCACATGATTTTATTAAGGAAATAGTTAAATTTCATTCAAAGATACAATTTAAATAGATAAAGTATGACAATACAAAGTGTAAATTAGAACAATCTACTTCCAATATTCTTTTGAAAATTACAGACATGCAAATACACTTACACAATCACTTTTGTTGAACAATGGCTTTTGCAGCATAATCGTGACTTTGATCAACATTCATTAACTTTCACAAAAATACAATTGCTTGACTAACAATTTTTGTAGCATGAGTTTGACATCAATTCTCATTACAAACTATGTGCTCAAGGCACTTATCTGTAAGCTCTCAAGAGGCAGCTTTTAGAGATAAAATAATAATAGAACATTCCCAATGAAGCTCTACTTTAGAGAAATTCTATCCCTCTTTGTAGAAAAGAGGAAATAATACATCTTTCAAAGCAAACTAATTCTAAAACAAATAACCTATGTTACCGATCTGGCCCCTAGATAGTCCGGGTCCTGATCTGATCTGGCCTAGGTTCGGGGTCTTGATATTGGCCCCTTGTGGGTTCGGGTAGGGTCTCGCCCACAGTTTGTGGGTTCATCCTAAACAAACCCGAGTGGAATTTGGGCGGATTTTGCAGAAAACAGGCGAATTTCGCGTTTTTCAATTATTTTTAATTTTTTTTTGACTCTTTTTGACTCTAAAAAGTGCCATTTGCCCCTTGACCTCGCTTGGGGCTTTGCCTTGAGACCCCCACAAGGGGCGCTACCCCTTGACTCCGCTAGGGGCACTGCTTGTCAACCCCATTGGGGGCATCACCCCAAAACTTCCATTGAATTCATTTAATTTGCCAAGTACTCTCCAAGTCCAAGTTTCCACATTTGCGTACAAGTCTTCATCTATAATATTGTCATCCAATTGGACAATCTTCTTTGATGTTATTTGATGCTTACCTAAGGAGAAATGTAGCAATGTAGTTAATTTTAATATATAATATATATCATGACATTCGAGTTTGACTAATTGACATTCTAATATTTTTTATTTTTATGGTGGTTTTGTTTATTATACAATATATGATGCTATGTGTGGTATTTTGAACTTAATTATTGTTGTAAATATTATATATTTCTGATTTTTATATTATTTTGTATGGACGAACCCAAAATGAACCCAACTTTTGAACCCATGAACCAAACCCTTGAACCCGAACCTAAACCCAAACCTGAACTGGTAACTTAGCAAATAATTAAATAAAATCCTAAAAATAGGCTCAAATCCATCACTTCTAAAACATACCAACTTTTTCTACTATTACTTTCAAAAATTTAAAATAACATTGACTTGCAAATTTGCTGCATTTTCTAAACTTGTCAAACTTTTTTCTGTAGCCAATGAAACTTGTTGAGCACTCAAACCTGACTTGATAGACATTCGTTTTTTTGGATGCTTTGAAATTGAGAATTGCTATCAAGAATTTCTCCAAGTTGGATGCCATGATGATTTTTTGTTAACTTTGACCATAACAATACTTGATTGTTTAGTATGGTTTGACAAAACTTGTGGGACAAACAACTTTTGTCCTTACGAATCTTCTAACACAATTGGATGCTAAACCTGCTGATTTCTTTGATACTATGAAAACCATCTAACTGCCGTGATTTTTGGAACTCATGAAAAGTGTTCATGAAAGTTGTGCATACACTGTTGAAGAGGTTGAAATCTGGCCATGGAAGGTTAAAGTTGACTGATATACTTGCAACCATGCAAGGGAAAAGGACTTTGTTTCGTCAACAATTGATATGGCCTAAAAAACACTCTTCCATGGACGACACTAAGCTGCATCTTTTTTTTTCTTCTTTAATCTTTGACTGAAAATAGGGCAGAATATGAAATGGCAGCACCAAGGAAAATCTTTCCCTTTCAGCATGCTTAAGGTGTCGAAAATTTGTCCTAAAGTCTGAGCACCACATCCTTGTGGCTTAACCACAACGAAACACATCTTTAAGGAATAAAGATGGTGAAGTTCAATCCAAAATACACCTGATTTGTGCTTCTTGATTGTCTCCAAGTTAGGGGCACAATTTTATAAGGCATAATCCACCTTTGGAACATCGGCACAACTTTTAGATGGCTGAGACACTCCCAAATGGCACTCAACTTGATCTTTTGATCCCTTTTTCATAAGGCATAACACATTTTCCCTAAAAGTTCACCTATTATGATTTCACTTATGTTTTTTGTTGGGCAGAATTTAAACTTGCATTTGGCATATTTTTGGTCATAGGCGTGGTTTACTGAGGCTTATGCAACTCCAAGTGCCATTTTATGATGGCTTGTACAATGCAGAAAGGCACTTTTAACTATTATTTCAGTATTCTTCCTTTCTAGTTGGAAATTCCACTTGACTTAGCTACTTTTTAGGTTATGAGGTGGGACTTTGTCATGGTCTAGCTGCCATAGACTTGTCCCAACTTCTGAATTCTTCTCCTTAGGTGCACTTGCTTCATTACCTTGCCACTCTTCTTCATGCTTAGGAAAAACTTTGAGGTGGCATTGCTGTTGGAAAGTGTGCTTCAATATTTCCTTTATCTTCCACTACTCGCATCAGGGTTCTTTGAACAATTACTTGATGCTTTGTTGGGTGAAACTTTTTCCATCATTTCTCCTTGGGCATAAATGGTAAAATTGCTGCATCTATCCCAACATTTATCTTTGTCTCTCCCATTGTTTTCATAGTTCAGAGCTTTGTTGAAATCATATTTTTCCTGCAAAAAATGTTAGTTTGAAAAGACCAAGGACAAGACAACTTTTACAAATTGATTAACTTGATACAAGACTAGGGATCGAAAGATGACACACATACATGGCTTGTAAAATGTGAGTTTGTATGGGTACCAAAAAAATAGAAGCATATTTTTTTTTCTAATGTGAGATTGAGGAAGTGTAGCTCCACTTGATACACTAGGAGACTTCAGTAATTGCCAAAGACTACTGCATAACATGCATATTACACACACACACACATAATTGAAGCTTTAATTAAAACAACACATTCCAGTTTATATTAAGATTTGCATCAAGATTGCAACAATTTGGATTCTTTTCTGATTTACTAGATTGCACTAGGTGTAGGTAACGAGTATACTCTGAATTTCGAAACTTACAAAACAAAGACTTGCCAAAATACACAAAGGTTTTTTTTCCACACTTAATAAGGAAACAAAAAATCCTAATGCCTACTTCTCACTAAATCCTCTTTATTTATAATATTGCACTAGGTGTAGGTAAAGAACATACGTTGAATTTCCAAATTTGCAAGGCAAAGACTTGCCAAAATATACAAAGCTTTACTCAACACTTAATAAGGAAACAAAAATTCCTAATGCCTACTATTGATTGAATCCTCTTTATTTATAAGATGATAATTTGATAAAGAGAAATCAATGGTGATTACAAAAGATGCCAGATCAAGAAGGGTGGAGGAAAAAGGCCTCAACAAAAATGACTAAAAAACTTTGTACAAGATTCATTTACAACACTAAGGAGTGCAATAATGAGCATGAGCTGAGAAAAGGGTCCACTAATCTTTTGTGTGATTGTTTATGTCCTTCTATACCACAACACTAGCAACACATGCTATGGTCTTCATTGGAGTCATGGGGATAAAAGCCAAAGATGACGTGGTGTAATATGCCATCAATGACTTGGTCTCATTCGAATCTTTGTGCCATTATTACATGCGTAATTACTCAGTGAGAATTTTTTATTTGTGCTTTTTCTTTCCAATCCGAATTGAGTGGATAGAACTTGACCTATGGAAAATTAAAGTACTTAGGATTTGTAAGATAATCTGTCATTCTTTCAATTATCTTGAATGATAACCCTGGTTTGATTGAGCAAAATAAATATACATTTCATCTTCTAAAACTGCTTCATAGTCCCTTGCCTGGTCAGCTAAAGGGTATCTAGCAAAATAAATGTTATTTACAACACCTATTAAACATAAGTTCAATATTTTTTTTTTATAATTTGGAGTCCACTTGTCTAGAGTAAGATGCCTTGTAATAATATCACTGAGATATGTGATCCTTAGATGGATAGTGATAGGAGATTCTTTTTTGGCCTAATGCTTCCACTATGAAATAATCATATTCTTGAATGTTGAAATCCCAACTACTCAATATGACTATTGGAAGAATATATAACCACTTATTTGTATACCAACTTGTAATAAATAAATTTAACAAATAATGTGGAAAAACTTTGGATTGGAAGTGATTATCACCATAGAAACAGATTTGAAAAATCTTTGGTCAAGGAATTAGCAAGTGATTTTTTATTAGCTTTTATCCATTCAATGTTAAAATGAGAAATTTGGGACTCTTAATACCACCTTGCAATCCTTCCTTGGACAAGATCCTTATTAAGGTTTTTCTTGAGCGAATTCCTCACTGTTTGATTGTTTGCCTTGATGGTGAAATGTTTTGGTTTGATAAATATTTTCAAGTTCTTTGTTCCTCTTTTAATTGCAAGAATCTCTTTTTCATAGATATGGAAGTTTTTTTCTGATTGGAAGAATGAACTAGATCTGTATTGGTATATTCACTTTTTCTATTTGGGAACTCTTGACTAAACTGATAACCAAGTGTTATTAGAAGCATTTGTGTTTAAGGCCAAAGGAATACCTGGTAGTGGTATTTGTAGCTTAGGAAGCTTGAAAATTTTTGTTGACTTTCTTTAACAACTTGTGTGGACTTGCCATCCCATTTTAGACCATTTTTCTTCAAATGTCTTTGTAAGTATTTTCTTTCTTTTGTTAGATCTTCAAAGAAAAGGAAGACATAGTTAAGGAAACCTGAAAACCTTTGCAATTGCTTCTTATTTTTAAAGATATCAGGAAATTCATGAATTTCGGTGAGAATATGTTGTTGAAGTCTTACCTTTGCTTTATCTAGATGGAGACCCAAAAAGTCAATATTACTATGCTTTATAGCCATTTTCTTTTCAGATAAAGAAATTCTATTTTCCTTAATGGATTTGAAAAGCTTTGTTCAAGATGCTGCACACGTTCTTCGATGGAATTAAAGAATTCAAAATATCATCTATATGTACAAATAATTTCTTGAGATGTCTCAATGCATTATGTATTTTTCGTTGGAAATAAGCAAGTGCAATGTTTAATCCAAACAGTATACCATTCCGTTCGTACAATCCATGTGGTACTGACAAAGCAGTCTTATACTTCTTTTATTTTAATTTTCTAAAATCTAAGCAATCAAACTCGGAATGTATTTGGCATTGTGAAGCTCTTTGTATAAGATCATAACTAAATGAAATAGGATAATTAAAGGGTTGGATAATGTCCTTCAGAGGTTTATACTTTATGCCAAATCTCTTCTTACCTTTGTCTTGTTCAACTCTTTTGTTTACCAAAAATGTTGGGTAAAAAAATGGACTCTTACCAGGCTTGATGAAATTGCGATGTAATAATTCTTTTAGATGCTCGCCCATTTCAGCAACTTGTGATTGTTAAATTTAGTGATCAGATAAGTGCACAGAAAATTAATTCAAAATCAGACACAATAACACAGCAGATACCCTGGGAAAACCCTCCTCTTGAGGGAGAAAAACCCAGCAACAAAAGATCTCACTTATATATATAAATAGAGGCAACTATTCTCTTTACAATGAGGCCAATACCAAGGCCAAACCTGCAGCACCGATACAATATACAGAAGCAGATAATAATCTGCACCTGACAGTATACAATTCTGCCTTTAATGAATTTGCACTGTTCTTAGAAGAATTCGCACTTGATATAAATGAATATTCGAACTTGCTTGAAAATCGATGATCATAGTGAACAATAGCAACAAGTATATATACATCTCTAGATGGAAAGACGTGATTCTTCCCAAACTGGTCAGCCTCAAAGAAAAGACGTCTTCTTAAAAAATTACACCATTAAGACAAAGTTGGATTTGAAAGAAATTGCGCCTCTTGATAAATATTTAATATTTGACAAATAATGATAACTCTTCATTTAATATTTATCTTCATTAGCAACTCAAAATGTCTTTAAGTCGTGCCTTTTGAGATATTATAAATTAGATAGCTTATAGCTATTATCTAATTTATTCAAAATAATGATATCGCTGGAAGGATGCAATAGACGCTGCTATCATCAACACTCCCTCTCAGCTAAGGAGTATACTTCCAGCTGCACAAGACATATCACCTCAACGTGATGTCCATCACATTGGCTACAACCAGATGCGAAAAGAAGAATATCACCTCAACATGATATTAGATATCGCCTCAACACGATATCAACCATAATGGCTACAACCAATCTATGGTAAAAGATAAATATCACCTCAACGTGATATTGGATATCGCCTCAACACGATATCTACCATAATGGCTACAACCATACTATGGTAACAGATGAATATCACCTCAACGTGATATTGGATATTGCCTCAACACGATATCTACCATAATGGCTACAACCATACTATGGTAAAAGATAAATACAAAAAAAAAACAAGGAATTTCACCTCGAACTTCTCTCGCAGAGGACTCAAAGAAAGGCTCACTGATAATGAGACTCTTTCTCAGTCAAGGCTGGATTCTCCACCATACCAAGCTTATCTCGAAAGTATACAAATTTTATCCTGGAGAGAGGCTTGGTGAGAATATCTGCCTTCTGCTCATTAGTGCTGATGTACTTCAACTGTACAGCCTTTCGTAGTACCATATCTCTGATGTAGTGGTACTTGATCTCAACATGCTTCGTTCTGTCATGAAACACAGGATTGACAGAAAGCTTCACGCAACTCTGATTATCACAATGGATGATGGTAGGCTCCATTGATTGTCCAAACAACCCTGTAAGGAGCTTACGAAGCCACACTGCTTCCCGAAGGCCAGTTTCAATGTACCGCTGGTCAGACTAATGCTATTGTAGAGATCAGCTCACGTACTAGAAATCATAGTAACCCAAACCCAAGCAACAACGCCGAGGTGTTTTTCCGATCTCAGGATACACCAGCCTAACTTTAATCAGGAAACCATGTAATCAAGCTTCTAGACCGGCGGTAATTTCAACCCATATTCAACCAGGCCACGCAAGTATCTCGTGATATGTTTAGTCGCAACAAGATGTATCCTCGCTCCCCTTGGATCACACATAAACCGCTAAGTGCACTCACAACATAACAGATATCTGGTCTAGTGTTAACTAGATACATCAAGGACCCAATCAGTTGTCTGTATAATGTAGGATCCACCAAGTCTGAACTAGCTGCAGCCTCCTTCAATTTATGAAGGTTGGTCTCCATAGGTGTAGACATGGATTTGCAATCCATCATACCAAATCTCTTAAGTATATCAATGGTGTAATTTCCTTTGACTTAGAATCATCTCATCTGCTCTCATGCATTTCTAAACCAAGGAAGTAATGCATGAGCCCAAGGTCCTTCATCTCAAATTTTGAAGTCAACTCCTTCTGCACTCTCGAGAATCGTGATCTTCTCTCCAGCAATCAAATCATCAACATATAAACCAAATATTAATGCATCACCTTTATCACCTTGGAAGTAGATTTGAATCAAAGATCATTCTTCAAGAAGTTTCAAACTGATAGGTACTCCCATCAACCCTCTTTCGCATCAGCACCGTAGGAGCCTTTAAGACCATACAAGGCCTTTCACTACACACATGACTCCTTCCTATGAACTGTCTCATCAGTTGCTCGATGTAAACTTCTTCCTCATCATACCCATTGAGAAAAGTTTGCCTTTACGGGCCCATCTCGATGAATCTTCCATCCTCGATGCAAGCAATGGCACTATGGCTCCAAATGGTATGTAATGGGTAACAGGATAAATGTTTCTTTCAGAATCAACTCCTCTGCCATTGCATCTCTCCAAACCTGATGACTGGATGCTTCTTCAACACATGAAGGCTCTGAATCAATAATCTGACTCATCAAGGCAACATAATTGAAGAACTTATGAGGCCTTTTACTTTCTCTGAATGTGCCTCTAGGAGCTGCAAAGCTTTCTGCCTCTTGCATAGTACGCCTAGCCCATAGAGGTCTCTTTCTTCCAATGACAATGTCAGTAGGCCCATCAGTAGGCTCCAAGGGTTCAACAGGATCAGCATCTTCTTTTGGTTCAACAGTCTCCCTCTGAATCTCAGGAGTATGGTCAACTTCCATATCCTGAGGAGACTCTTCGTTATTGAACTCCATGTGAGTGCCCTTGGATCTCGTAAATGCAATGTCTTCCTCAAAGGTAACATCCCTACTGATCTCGATCAACTTTTGTCCTGGAATGTAAATTTTGTAGGCTTTAGATGTCTCGCTGTAGCCCACAAAGATGCCCTTCTTGCCAGAAGGCTCCAACTTAGTTCTCTTTTCCTTCGGAACATGGATATAAACAGGACATCCAAAGATTCTTAAGTGACTGACTTCAGGCTTCTTCCCTGTGAAGGCTTCTTCCGGAGTTATATTCTCCAAGACCTTGTGAGGACTTCTGTTCTGCACATACACAACTGTCCTGGAGGCTTCTGCCCATAAGAGTTTGCAAATCTTGATCATGAATCATGGCCTTTGCTGCTTCCATGATTGTCCTGTTCTTTCTTTCTGCAACAACATTCTGCTAAGGATTATAGGGAACACAGAACTCCCTCTTAATCCCTGCATTAATACAAAAGTCTAGAAAACTACCAGAGGTGTATTCTCCACCATTGTCAGATCTAAGGACCTTAATTCTTTTACCATAAAGATTTTCTACTAAGGCTTTGAACTCCTTAAATCTAGCTAAAACTTCCTCAGACTCTTTAGACCTCAAGAAATAAATCCAAGTCTTCCTAGAGTGATCATCAATAAACAGTACATAATACAAAAATCCACTTGAAGACGGAACAGACATAGGACCACATAAATCTGAATGGATGAGATCTAAAATACTCTTAGATCTATTTTCACTACTATGAAAGGTGGCTTTTACATTCTTACCTAGAGCGCATCCCTTGCAAGTGCCTTCATGCTCCTTGTCGAACTTAGGTAGACCTGTCACCATCTTCTCCATAATAGGCAGGGCACGGAAGTGTAGATGCGCCAATCTTCAATGCCAAAGATCACATAGAGAAGAAGTATCATGAACCAAGGCTTGTAGAGGACGAGTGCAAACCCTGTAAAGACTTTCATGTCTAACTCCAATAACTTGAGCATCCTTGAAGCTAGAGTTCTCCATCCATACAAGAACTTTGCCTTTTGAGAAGGCAATTTGATATCCTTTATCTTCTAGGGCTGAAATAGAGATGAGATTGCGCTTGATCCCTGGAACATAAAGAACATTGCTCAACTGAAGTGTGATACCTGAATCCAAATGGAGAGTAGAGGTCCCAATCCCTTTCACGGTGTAGCTAGCATCATCTCCAATGATAACTTGTTCCAAAGAGTCTTTCTTCACCAAGCTTGATAAGTGCTCCTTGAACCCGGTAATGTGACGAGAAGCACCACTGTCAATCAACCATGTGTTGGTGTCGGTGGCAACATTACTTGACAAGGCTGAGCAAAATAGATATTCATCCTTCTGTGGAGAAACATTCTCTACATCTGCAACAGAGGCTTGATGCTTAGGTCTGTCAGGGCAATGTTTGGCAAAGTGACCAAACTTATCACACCTAAAGCATTGAATTTTAGACAAGTCTCGCTTCTTCTTGGAAGGAGAAGCATCATCATTTCCTTTATCACGATTCCTCTTGAAGTGACCCTTCTTTCCACCTTTTCCTTTCTTCTTCGAAGCTTGGGCTGCAAGAACATGGATTTCTTGATTAGAAGAACTTGGGCCAACACCTCTAGCCATCAACCTTGATTCCTCTTGGATGCAATCGGCCCTCAAACGATCAAACTTCGGGAGTTTAGACCTCGCACTAATTCCTTGAATATAGGACTCCCAAGATAATGGCAAGCCGTTGAGTGCAAGCATTGTCAAATCTTTATCTTCAACCATATGGCCAATTGTGGAGAGTTGATCTCTCAATTCTGCAATCCTCATGAAGTAGGCGATCACGGTCTCTCCTTTCGTCATCTTCACATGATGAAGTTGTTGCTTCAGCGCAAGAGCCCGGCTGGTGTTGTTGATTTCATACATTTCTTCCAAAGTTTTGAACATCTCCCTCGCAGTCTTCAACTTAGAAACAATAGGGACGATGTGGTCTTTAACGGAGTCAACTAGCAACTTCTTTGCTTTGATGTCTTTCTTCCTCCATTGTAGCTTCTCTTCTACCTCTTCAAGTTCGGGAACCTTGGTCTTTGCAAATTCAACCAAATCATTCTCCTCCAATGTAAGCATGATTCGGAAACTCCAAGAGGTGTAGTTTGAAGCTCCATCGAGTCTATCCTCGATCTTCAATCCGTTCACCATCTTAAATGATGTATAGATAGACAAGAACCTTCAACAAATAATAGAGTAATGCTGTGAAAACACGAATCTAATCACGATCTTTTTCACACCCGCTTTGATACCATGTTAAATTTAGTGATCAGATAAGTGCACAGAAAATTAATTCAAAATCAGACACAATAACACAGCAGATACCCTGGGAAAACCCTCCTCTTGAGGGAGAAAAACCCAGCAACAAAAGATCTCACTTATATATATAAATAGAGGCAACTATTCTCTTTACAATGAGGCCAATACCAAGGCCAAACCTGCAGCACCTATACAATATACAGAAGCAGATAATAATCTGCACCTGACAGTATACAATTCTGCCTTTAATGAATTCGCACTGTTCTTAGAAGAATTCACACTTGATATAAATGAATATTCGAACTTGCTTGAAAATCGATGATCATAGTGAACAATAGCAACAAGTATATATACATCTCTAGATGGAAAGACGTGATTCTTCCCAAACTGGTCGGCCTCAAAGAAAAGACGTCTTCTTAAAAAATCGCGCCATTAAGACAAAGTTGGCTTTGAAAGAAATCGCGCCTCTTGATAAATATTTAATATTTGACAAATAATGATGACTCTTCATTTAATATTTACCTTCATTAGCAAATCGAAAATGTCTTTAAGTCGTTCCTTTTGAGATCTTATAAATTAGATAGCTTATAGCTATTATCTAATTTATTCAAAGTAATGATATCGCTGGAAGAATGCTACAGACGCTGCTAACATCAACAGTGATGAATTTAACAAGTGTGTAGGCTTGAAAGGGAACTTTCCTTCACATTTTGGCCTGATATTTATTTCACTCTTCTTGATCTACTTTCCAAAATTTAAGTGGGTTCTGTTGATGTGTGTTTTGTGACACACCGAACACTCTAGAATAAAGAGTCCAAGGACGCTCTATCCTCTCTTGAAAAATTACCTCTTATGCTAAGATTGCTAGAAAGGTCATACGGTAATTCCAATGTTTCGTTTGGGGGGATGGTCAAGCTCAATGGATGATGTGATATGCTGATTTCACAAAGGGACCTTGGATAATGAACTTATTCAAAAGTAGGGATTTAGATTGATGTGACGTTGAATGCTCTTGTATTTTTGGGATTTTCAGTTTTGAGATAAAATAAAAGAAAAAGGGATGAGGGTTTAGAAACTAGACTTACGCTAAACTACTCCTACAAACTTAAGAGACAAATGCTGGATAGTGAAATTTAAAACAATCTTTGCTTTGCCAAGCACAATGACTACAACTAGACAAAGATGATGCAATCTTCAAATGAGATTTATGAACAATATCCTATTACACAATACCACCATCAATTCGAACAATGTATATAGGTAATAGAATTCAAGTTAAACAATTTCAAAGTTCAGACTAACCTTGCACATCAAATTGAAAATCATTCAATTGAAAAAGGTATGAACTAACTTCACTATTTCCAACATTATCAATCTTTCATTCATCTAAAGAAATGTTAAAACTAATTTATTTTATTGAAGAAATTATGAAACCATGCAAGCTCTCAAAATAACAAATGCTCAACTCTGAATCAAATTATTATTTGAATAGCACTAGTAGCAACAATTTCACAAGTCTCTCCCTGAATAAATGAAATGCGTGGGGTTTATATAGGCACCCCAATTACAAAGCAACAAATCAATGGCCAAGATTATTTCAAGAAACCCTAACCCTAAAAAGCATAACCAACTCAAAGGACACATGGCACCAACAAGACGAGCCACTTGGAGTATGGCAAACAATGACACCTTGCAAATCATTCGAGCAAGTGGTAATCCAAAATGCAATTCCCATTGGACTGCTCCCGAGCTGCAAATGCAAGAAATTTCGCTAACACAGAATCCAGCTCCTCCATTGATATGTTCGGCATAGAATCCAGTTGCACTTCCATTATGTCCAGGGTTTCAAGGCACTGGGTAAAAGTACTTTCCCACCTATCTTCCTGTTTCTGAAAGCTGTCCATAAAGGTCAAAAGGGAAGACATATCATCAAGCTGATTCTCTGTAACAATCTGCACTTCCTTGAAGTAAATATTCATTACATTTTTCTTCAATCCTTCTAAATCCAAGCCATCTGCATCATGATGCTCCTGCCCTGTTAATCCTTCAAGAGAAGTGAGGATTTTAAACTGAATTTTTTCAATTGCATTCCGTATAACGGCACATTCTTCCTTCATTCCATCATATATCTTCCTTTTAGCTAATAAGGAATGATACCACCTGTTGAAATCATACGAGGCTCCTTCCTCAATAACACCTTCTTGGATTAATATTTGCAGGGAAAATTCCTTCAAAACCTTCAAATGAGGTATCACTTTGTCATTTACGTACTGGAAGTCTTCCCAATTGTCTTCAATTTGACCAATTTTTGTCATAAGCAAGGCAGATCTGTCGTAAGTCTGAGCACATTTCTCCAAGAATTGATCCATCTGCTTTGAGATATTGTTGATCCAACTCTTAGTTGCTTGGCTTGTGATCCTCATCGCTTCAAGAGTATCAAAGGATTCCGGAGGAAGAGATGATGGCGGAATAAAAGCTTCACTTTCTTGGCGCAAAGGGGCTGTTAGCTGCTGAATGAACTCCATTAGCCTTAGATTTTCTAACTCTAGCCTTTCCTTCTTCTCCTCTGTTTTGTCGAACTTCTCCTTGATAGCCTTAGAAGTGTCTGCTAACTCATGGAAATCCTGATCTATCGTGGTTGGCCCAATGTCCAATGTTGTAATATCATAATCCATAGGAGTAATCTGATCTCTAGGCTTGTCAGCGTTTGGGACTGCAACTTGTAAGATTCGGGATCCTGCTTCATTCTTGGTCATATGAGAATACTTTTTAGGCTTCCTTGGCATTTTAGGTTTGCCAATCCTCTCTAAGAAGTCTTGCATGCTTTCAACTGGTTGAACTTCATCTAGAGGTCTAGACTTCTTCATCAAACTCTCAGTCAACCAAGTCAGGATAGTGGATAATTCCATCCCATCTTCTAATTGAATATCATCATTAATTCCTTTTAGAGCAGAAATTACTTCATCTCCCAGCTCTTCATTGTTTTCAAGGACTTCAGTATCCCCTATGCCTTCAATCATCAACGTATCACCTCCTTCTAAACTCTCAGTGAAGTCTTGCTCTTGAAGAGAATCCAACTGTTCTATCTCTTGAAATTCGACCTCTTGCTCATGGCTTGGTTTGATCTCAGCAATGGACACCTTTTCTATTACTCCAATAGATAAAGTACTTGAAGATGATGGAATTTCACTCACTTTTTGCTTCTTATTCTCCAATTCTCTGTCAGCTGATTCTTTTTTCTTTGTGTGAAGATCTTCACTTACTACCTTTCTCTTGCTAGGACATGAAAGTTCATCAAGACTTTCTTCACCTGCCTCACCCTGGCTTTCCTTATTGCTCAATGTGGCGTAGGTAAGAGTAACTCCTTCTTTTCTCAATCTGCTAATCTGATTATCTACCCACTCCCTAGAATAAGCTATAATATCCTTCATCAATATGTCCAAATCAGTCAACTCAGGTTGAGTCCAGTTAGGCAACAAGATAGGCTTGTCCTTTTCCTGTTCAAATTGGGGATGCACGTAGTTTCCATTGTCTTTTACTTGGTCAGGTATAGGGAATAAATCACACCTTTTTACAAGTTCAATTGGAATTCTGGACCAGATCTTCTTCGTGACTCCATATTCGTCCACCAAGTTAGACCAATAGTCTTCAATCTGCATAACATGAAGGGACTTCTTCCCATGAATTCTCAAGTATGGGTCATAATCAGACCTTGGATTATAAGTGCCGAACTTATAAAATTGCAACTCTAACTTTGCTGCCTTGGTTGATTGCAATGAGGGGCAGACTTCTAGCATTTTCCCAATTGCAACTGGAAAATCCACTCCTTGTTTGTTCCTTTTCCCTTGAATAGAGTCTATACACACCAATTGCCTTGCAACTTCAAGCATAACAATCTTGTCTGTTGGATACCGAGGAAGTCTATGCGGAGCATCTGAGAATCCATGAACTCTTATGTATGTAAAGGTCGGAAACTGGATGAACCAAGATCCGAATTTATCAAGCATCACCATAGCCTCCTTGGATAGCCTTTTTTGAACTGCTCCTTGAAGCACTCGCGTGATATACATAAGGAAGGCGTCATTGGTTATCTTATAATTGTCCTTGTAATGCAGCTGGAGCTGCGGGTAACAATCATGTGTTTTGAGCTGATCTTTTCGAAGTCCAACTTCCCCTTTGCAAATCAGTCCTCTATACTTAGTAAACCATGCCAAGATATAAACCACGTAGGAACTCATATAGAAGGTTTTAGTCTTCTCCAAGTTTCTCAACTGGAAATCAATGTTATCACTTATTAACTTTGCCCAATTTATTGCCTCCATTCCCAATACGACCTCCTCTACAAATGAAAACATCCATACTTCGAAGAAAGCTCCTTGAGAGGTACCCATAATCCTGTTAAGCATATGAATCATGTCACTGTACTCTGCTTTAAAATCTGTGCAAATTAATCTTTTTGGCAACTTAGAGCGATGTCTTTTAGGTTCCTTCATCCAGTTGGAATTGACTATGTCCATACAGGATTCTTTAGCTTGATCAAACATGGCCTGTGATTCCTTTTGAGTCCTGTTCAACATTTTTTGACGATGAGGGATACCAAATACCTCTCTGACTGAATCCTCCGTGAAGTATGCCAAAGTGATCCCATTAGGTGTTTTAATGGATCTTGTCTGTGGATTGTATATTCTGGCACACTCAACCATTAGCTCACTGCACTGAACTGCAGGTGAAAATCTTGCTGCTTGATGAAGTCCGCACTTAACGATGTTAGTTGCAATAGGTGTGGGCATTTCGTGCTAAGTACCAAACATCATTTTCTTGTGTTGAATCGCATTGAACTGCTCAAAGTTGGTATCTGCTACCTTCTTCCATTTCGAGGACAATTGAGATTTTGGATAAAATTCCTTGAGGACTTCCTTTACTTGGGCTTTTCTAACTCCACCTCCTACGTTCTTTGAAGTAGACATTGTGCCTGTACGAAGCTCGAAGTTAGAAATCAAAGAAAACAGTTTTATGGCTGGAGAAATTTTAAAAATTAATTAAAAAAAATCCAGAACTTGATTGAAAAGGCTGATTAAAGAATAAATTCTTAATGAAGTTTTATCCGCCTTTATTATTTTTAAAGAGCATTCATGGAATTTTTAAATAATTTTCTGGATTTTTAAAGCTGAAAACTGAAGTTTTCTCAAATCCAAGATGAAAAATCCTTTTCCCTTCTTTAAATTTGCCAGTAATAACCTTGCAGCTGTTTGAGAAATCTGGAAATGGAAGAGAAAAATCCAACCCTATGTTCTGGAATCAGAAAATCTCTTTGCAGCTGAAGAAGAAAAACGTCCTTAGCTTGAGAAGAGCTTGCCTGTGAGGAAATTCGACTTGCAAATAATAAAAAAATAAGTTCACAAGGCCTTCTTTTATAATAAAATCTTTCCATATTGGTTTAGGTTGACTTCTTCTTTGATTGGGTGCCTTTGATTTAAAACGAAAAAGCAATCTTATCTCTTTTTTGATTTTCTTGACTTTTCAACCAAGGACGCCCTTTCTCAATAATTGATAACTTTTTAATGAAATTTAGATTATTTAAAACTTCTTGCCTTGTGCAAATTCGACCCCCAAGTGGATTTATTCACTTTCCAATTGGATTTTTCAACCTTTCATCAAGGTAACTCTTTGCCTTAGTCAATTTCCTCAATTTTCATCTTGGAAGTTCGATTTTCAACTGGACTTTTTAACCTTTCAAGTGAATTTCGACCTTATATAGAATTCTTGAAGTCCCATTCGAATTCTTCATTTGCCTTAGTCAATTTTTATCATTTTCCAACTGGATTTCCCTTCAAGGACGAATTTTAGCAAGGTTTTTCAAATGGACGAATTTCAATTGGATTTTTAACTGGATTTCTTTTTGACGAATGGATTTTCCAAGTGGATTTTTCAAAGATCCAACTGGATTTTCTTATGGGCGCATTTATCCAACCTTAGGCGAATTTCTCGACAACTTTCTTGCTTTTTACTTGATTTTTCAATGATTTTCTCTCTTAATGGCGCGATTTTTCAATTGATTTTTTTAGCTTTTGCATGCGCCTTTTCTCATGATTTTTCGATTTTTTAAGACTTCTGCTTGATTTTTGCTTGCTTTTTAATTCCAAAAGTGGAAACTTTTGACTCCACTGCCAGTGAGACCTAGCACTCTCTAAAAATAGAAACTTACTAAAAATAGAAAAAAGCAAAAAGCAACTTTCTAAAAATAGTAAATTCCAGATTGGTCCAAAATGCCAAAAACGAAAAAAGCAAAAAAGCAAAATCCCTAAAAAATAGGAAGTGTCAGAATTGAGCGAAATCACAGGCGATCCTCGTCTACCGGGTCTTCTAAGCACTTGTACGATGTTTACATTCAGTTTCAGGCCCAAATTCTCAACTTGGCTCGGGTGATGACTCCGGACTTTGACATGAAATTTTCAAGACGCAGAGACTATGAAATTGCCACTCAAAGCTAAACCCTAAGAGCAAACCAGTGAGGGTCCCCATTTGCAATGGGGCGATGTGTGAAATAGGTCACAACAGGTTCATGCTGCAACATTCTTTGATATAACCAAATGTTCATTATCTTGACATTAGTTTACTCCTTTCCATAATATTTTCCTTTGAAGTTTCTGCTATGTGGAATTCTTCTAATGTTCTCGATATTCATCTAACCTATGTTTATTTATTTTTCATTGACCTCAGATATTTTTTGGTTAGTAATTTGCAGTTTTGGAATCTTTATTTCTTCGTTGGATCGACTCAAGCCAATATATATTTTAGACTAGATAAAGGGCTGATATTGTGGTATAAATATATTTTCTAAGAGGATATCTGAGTCCATGGAATTAAATTTTATGAAGTCTGCATGAAAGATTACTCGGATCAAGACAATGATATTTGAAGCATATCTACCAAAATTGAGAGGTTCTCCTAATATTGAGTTTCTTGTGATATTTTACTAGTTCTCAAGTTCAAAATTCGAGAAGAATTGCTTTGGTTTTAACAAACAATCTTGGGGAACCACCATAAACAAAGGCACATAGACTATAAGCATTATACTTAGGGAAATCAAAACTAATTCTAATGTATGTTGCATTATTTATCAAATATACATTAGATAAAGTTTCTATCGAGTTTTTTTGCTTGTTGTAATGTTCCCTTTTGGGATAATCCTTAATCTTATCCTAGAATCACAAGCTTAATGTAGTTTGGGCTCTAACTTACCACTTAAACAAGATAAATCTTGGCTTTAGGTCCAGATTGTATTCACTATGTTGAGGTATGTATGCCTGCAATTTAATACTAAATCTGATCCTTTTAGTATTCTGCAATATTGGTTGCCAGGGGAGTAAATGTATTTCTGAGGGGAGATCGATGATCCAATATTAGAAGTTATTGTATTTCCTGATGCTGACTAGTATTCACAGATATCCTTATTGCTGATGGTTCCTTGCTCAGAATATATTTATACATCCTTCATTCTATTCCTCCCTCCCTTTTGGTCTTGAATTGATCTTCCCTTTATGGGCCGATCAACCAAGAGTCTTTACTCACCTTAGGGACGTGTCCCTTATGCCGTCATTGCCCCTTTGGAACTGCTTCATAAATAATGTTGATTAGGTTAGCAAATTGTAGCCGCTGCATCATAATCGCTGTGTCTAGGAATGAATGTAAATCGGTGTCTAACTAAACCTTATTAGATGAGTTGCTTTATAATACCATTTCTGAATAACAATCGCTGCATTATATGGCTTAATGATAATAATCAGGGATTGCTGTTTTAGCCGATTTCCATAACCATCTTCAGATTGCCGCTTTAGGGAAATTGATGTTTTATTTATTTTGATCAGAATCAATGCCTTCAGCTTTTGCTTGATTTAAAAAAAAAATAGTCATAGTATTAATATATTCCCACGTGAGATCTTAGGGTGGTTGCCTTTAATGGTTCGATCTTTATTAATCCTTTATTTAATATGGTCAAAATGCCTATTTTGATAATAATATTTATAATTATAATCTTATCATTTATAATTTATAATGATATTTTAGAATATCTTTATTTTATCATTTTATTCTGGATTTTGAGTTATTTGTATTATAATAATAACAATAAATTGTCAATATATATTATTTATTTATTATAATGATTATAATATCTAGTATTTATATTTTGGTAATTGCAATATTATATTTAATATTTATAATTATAATATTATCTTGGATAATTATAATTACAATAATATTAAACAGTTAATGTTTTTAATATGTATTTTGTTTATCTTAATGTTACGATTTCAGGGATATGACAGTCCTCCCCTCCCAAATTTGCTTGTCTTCAAGCAACTTAGGGTTGGGATGATCAAAAAATCTTAGTTCCCCCTAATTGGGGATACCCTGAGTTTGCCTTAAATCCTTAATCTAAATAAATAAGGGTTTAGAGAATTCCTCTTACCTGATTGGGGTACGGATTGAAGGATGACACATAAATTAGAATCATTTACCACAATCATATTGATTAGCAGCTCGTAATCATTCATTCCAATGATACTAAGTAGTAGATTATTAAATGTTAGGAAAATCATGGTCAATCATTAGGTCGATCGAACGCATTCTACTATCCTTGGAGGATTCAACCATAAGAGAGTATGGGGAAACATGACCTGATGGGGAGCCTAGGACCCATCATGCCACCCTTGCCCCTTCTCTTATAATTTGGCCCCTTTTTGGTCTACTTGGTCGCACCCTCACCCCCTATCCCACTATAGAACACATTGGTTCTCCTTTATAGGACACATTGGTCCTCCATTATAGAACACTAGGTCCTCCATTATAGAACAAAAAGGTTCTCTATTATGGGACGCTATGTCCTCCACATAGAACACAAAGGCTCTCAATTATAGGATGCTATGTCCTTCATTATAGAACACAAAGGTTCTCCATTATAGGACGCTATGTCCTCCATTATAGAACACAAAGGTTCTCCATTATAGGACCCTATGTCCTCCATTATAGACTGGATCCCCTGAAGAGCTTCATTCCTTTGGTTTCATTTCTTAAAGGAGTCACCTCCTTCCTTACCTCCTTCGTATCTTCTTCTTTTATTTGGTCCTTCTTTACCTTTATCTCTTGTAACTTGATTAGAGTTCGCTTCCATGTTGAAGGCTTGTCTTCTGTTTTGTCTGCATTTGTGTCTAGGTTCCCGAACTTCCTCGCACTTGCGATACAAGTTTTCCCTTGTAAGGTCTTTTTGATTGCATTGGTGCCTTGGTTTCCATACATTTCTGCAATCAAAGCAAAGCCCCTTCCTCTTTAGTTCCTCTAGATCATGGTAAGAAAGGTATGGTTCCTTGTGCTCTTCCTTCCTATTGAAGGGTTCTTTTGATGTTGTCTTTGTAGGGGGATTTCTTGTTCTATCTCTTGAGGCTGTATCCTCTAGTTTTAGGGCTTTATCAATTGCATCTTCTAGGGCAATATGGTTTAAGGCACTTACCAATCCTTGGGTTGAATCCTTTAATCCTTCTATAAAGAGGTAGGTAAGTCTATCCTCATCAACCCCTAGAACCCTAACTGAAATCCGTTGGAATTCTGCTATGTAATCCTCAACCAATACATGTTTAAGTTGAGTTAATTCTTTGCAGTCTTTTTGTGGGTGCCTTTTGTCAAATCGTTTTATAAGTTTTTGTGTGAATTCATCATAGGATGTTACATTTTGGTGCCCTTGGGTGTGGATACCATGATGCCACCATTCGTGGGCCAACCTTCTAAATGTAAGATGGAAAATTGTATGACGTTTTCTTCTATCACAGGGGTAAGGGATAAGTAAGTGTTTAATTCTTGTATCCATGCATGTGCTGTGATTTTATTTGATCCATCAAAATTTGGAAGTGACAATTTTCCCACTTTGTGTTGTTAATTTTTTTTAGTTTGGTTCACTGCCCTCTTGTATGATCTTCTAGTCCTAGCCTCACAATATTTAGTAAAGGGGATACTCCTCTTAACCTTTGGGTCAAGTCTTGTATATTCATTTGCAATATGTCCCCAATCTTGGTTTTTGCTTTAGTTTAGTTTTCCTGCTTTCTTAGATTAGTTTGCTTTGCTCTTGTTTCCTTAGGTTTGGTTGCTTTAGGATTTGGCTTTGAATAAATGGATCCGCATTTGCAAGAAGGTAAGGTGTTCCAAACGCACACATTGGTATTATTCCGCAAAGTAATGTTTAGATCATTCCATTGATAAATATTCGTTAGGAATTTGGAATTCAAGATTGAATCCTTCTAGTTTAACTTTAGGTTAGGATTTGTACTTGGCTAGAAGAGGAATCGTATATTGTATCCAGACACTGAGTATTGAAGATCACTATATTTTTACACAATAATTTCTCTGAGTCATTATGGTCTCCCAGGAGAGGTCAGGGTTAGGCTAATCAAAAGTCTTACTTCAGAGCCACTATAATACTCAAACCCGTGTGAGCTTCATTGCTTACAAGCCAAAATGTGGAAATATGTGAAAAGAAAAGAATTATCAAAAGAATAAAAGAAAAACGAGATAATTAAAGCATTTGGATTTTGGGTGTTCGGACATCTCTACAGGCGTGCACTCAAATCGATCAACCACCAAAGGAGAAAAACAAGAAAATCAAAAGAAATTATAAATCGCCGGAAGTAGAGCAATCTCCGTGAGTTTATAGAAGATAACCTTGTCGGGGCTATAGACGCTCGCAGCAAGGCTCTAGCCAAGGATGCTTTTGGAGTTAAGACAAATTACAAAGCCTGCCATGACGGAACCAAAGAGTCATACTGATTTCACGACATGGAATAAACGCATTTGCACACACTTGTGATTGAAGGGAAAAGTGTCTTGATCCAATCTAGAGTTTCTTTTCTTTCTGAGTACACTTTTAGCCTAAAGGTAAGTTAGTTTGATTTAGTTAGAGATTCCGGATTCAGAATAGGTCTTTATCTTTGGAATGTTCAGGAACATTCCTCACGTGGAGTCGGCAGATGTTGTGACCTAATTCACACCTCGCCCCATTGCAAATGGGGACCCTCGTAGTTTGCTTTTTGGGTTTTGCCGTTGCGCGTCTCATTTTGTTTAGGGTTTTTTTGGGTTTGAATTTTGAATGGTCACCCGAGTCGAGTGAAAGAATTTGAGCTTGGATCACTGTGCAAATGTCATCATTGTCCTTACGAGGCCCGAGGGACGAAGATCGACTGTCGTTTCAGTCAATTCTGACACCTCCTACTTTTTAGGGTTTTCACTTTGGCCCCCTATTTTTTAGGACCTACTTTTTTGGCACTTTTGAGCAATTCTGGGATCCCTATTTTTTAGAGGCTATTTCTAGAAAGTTACTATTTTTGGAAATTTTTCTATTTTTAGAAAGTTTCTATATTTAGAAGGGGCCCGAATTTCGAAAATCCACTCAGAAGTTCGAAAAACTCAACAGAACTCTCAGAAAATCAACTTGAAAATTTTATGAATTCATGGTGAAAAATCAGAAAATCTGGAAAAATCAGTCAAGAAATCTGGAAAATTCATGAAAAATCTGAGAAATCATGGCTGAAAATCATGGTGAAGGCATGAAAGAAGACTGAAATCTTAACCAGCAAGCTGAAAGAAGGGCAAAGTCAATGGCTGAAGATGGAGTTCGACCTGCACAAAAGGCAATGGCATGGCAATGTGCCAAGTCCGCCCAGCCTTGGAAGAAATTAATGGCAGGGAGAAGAGGCAACTCCGCCCAGCAATGGCACAAATTGAAGGCAAGTCCGACTTGCCATGGCACAAGCTTTGGCAAACTCCGCCCAGCCACTTAGAAGGTAATGGCATGAAAATATGCCAAGTCCGCCTTGGATAAATAAAGGAAATGGCATGAAGGTAAGCCAAGTCCGCCTTGGAATGGCAAGACATGGGGTGAAGTCCGCCCAACAACATAGAAAATGGCTCAACACTTGATGAAGTCCGCCCTTGGACAAGTAGTCAAGATGGCACAAAGAGAGGTGAAGTCCGCCCAGCCTTGGACAAGTGAAGATGGCATAAACTTTAGCCAAGTCCGCCCTTGAATGGCATAGGAAACAAGCAAGTCTGCCCTTGGACATAATGAAAGTGGCTTGAGAAGAAGTGAAGTCCGCCTTAGGATAATGGCATGGCAAGAGGGAAAGTCCGCTTCCAAAAGAATGGCACAACATGAGGTCAAGTCCGCCCTAAAGCCACATGGCATAAAGTAAAGCCAAGTTCGCTCGAAGTTAGCACAACAAAAGATGGCTCAACACTTAGTAAATTCCGCCATATGGAAAAGATGAGATGGCTTGAGCATAGCCAAGGAAAAAATTAAATGGCTTGAGACAAATGAAAATTCGCCTTGAGGGAAAATATACATGGCTCAATAATGAGAGAAGTCCGCCATGCCAAGAGAAGTGGTAAAAATTAAAATTTTGCCTAAGTATGGGCTTTGGAAAATTTTAAAATATGCTTGGCACTAGAGAAATTTGCCATATCTAAAATATTTTTCTAAGTCTAGCATTAATGTGCTTCATAAATTTTGCCAAGTGACTTAGGAAGATGGAAATAAAAATTTCGCCATACTTAGAGAAAATAAGAAATTTTTTCTAAGTCCAACGCTTATAAAATATCTTCACCTGAGACTTATATGGGAGAAAATTTATGGTAAAATAAATTTGGAAGAGAAAATCATGGCAAAATAAAATTGGAAGATAAAAATTATGGCAAAATAAAATTGGAAGAAAAAAAAATTCGCCTAAGGCAATGGCATGAAAATTTTGGAAAATCAAATTTGCCTTAGATGAAAAATAATTTGCCATAAAATTAATGGGTTGAAAATGACACAAAATAATTATTTTAATTATTTATTTTTCAACACCCCAAAAGGATAAGCTTTGAAAATCAAAATTGGAAAAAGATAAAAAGAGCTTTACTGAACTGGCGGTGGATTTGGAAACTTTCCCGGAGACTATCATTGAAGATAAAAGTTGCCATTCGGAAGCTGAGTACAAGCCAAGTTCAAACTCGATTTAATGGAAACAATTGAAATTTGCTAAATGGGTCGATTTTCTCATCTTTAAAATTGAATTCACTTCTCATTTTACAATCATTCGATTTTTGAAAGAAAAGTGTGAGAAGGAAGTTTGTCTAAGGCGCGAAAGTTGAGAAAAGTTTGAAGCAAAGTGAAAGAAGTAAATTTGTACCAGCTGGCATTGTGATCGTGACTATTTCATTTGTCCAGAAAAGCTAGGCAGATTTATTTTTTCCACTTCATTTTGGCATAAAATCTTCGTCAATTCTTTTCTTTCCAGCGTAATTCTTCACGAAGTTTGATCTGACAACTAGCTGGATTATTTTTCAAGTAATTTAAATTTTGAATTCTAATTATTCTCTTTGTTTCTTCTTGCAGATTTGTTTTCAAGAGAGTAAAAATGAAGTTTGCCAGCAAGGGTGTGCAGCTACAGTCAAAGATCAAATCCAAGTGGGAGCATATTGTGGACACCAACCTTGGCCATGTTGACCTCGATGATTTCAGGGAAAGAATGTACGGAAGTGATAAATGTTTGCCTACGCCAATTGAAAGAAGGATGATGCGCAACGGAATTGTTCATGCAGCTGGATTTCCACCAGCAAAAGAGTGTCCGGAACTTATGGTGGAATGTGCATTGCATTATAATGCACGGGAAAGACAGATAGAAGCTCCTGACGGAAGAGTTCTTGCATACTTGTCCGAGCCAGCCATTCAAGAAACTTTTGGAATTCCAGTTTACAACCGAACGTCCCACCGAACCAAAGAGGATGCACTTAAGCTTTACCAAAATCAGCAAGTCCTTTGTGCATCAAACATAAACAAGACTTGGTTGCTGAAGCCCAAACCTACCGCGGGGAAGATGCCGAAGAAGTTGGCCAGAATACATTTCAAAGAAGAATATGGCGACATCGTTTTGCTGCTGAATAGAATAGTAGGCAATCCTCAGGGTGCACCTTTCGAAAACTGGATGTATTATTTCGTTGATGAAATAATTTCTGGAGTCAAGATGTTTAACTGGTCTAGAATGATCAGTGATAGCCTCCATGAGCAGTTGGTCAACCTGGAGGAAACCAAGACCTTTCATATGAGCTCATACGTCATATATTCGCTTGCAAGGTCTTACAAATATTTTGGCTTGGTTTGCAAGGGTGTAGTTTGCAACGGCGAAGGACAGCTCAAGGCCTATGATTGTTATCCACAGTTGCAGCTAAAGGAGAAGTCACATTTCAGGCGAGCACATGATGCCTTCCTTATGTACATCACCCGACTTCTCCAAGGCGGAACACATCAGAGACTCACCTGTGAGGCCAAGAGTCTGATCGACCGATATGGATCCTGGTTCATCCAGTATCCCAAGTTTATTTACATCAGGATTCAAGGATTCTCAAGACGTCCTTATAGACTGCCCATTTATCCGACCAACAAAATGGTTTTGTTGGAAGTTCTAAGGCAATTGGAAACATATCTGAATATCCAAAGGTCGAAATAGAAGGCAGCTGTCACTTTTCCATTTTTCATCGGCAATATGGAGGAATCATGTCCAACGGCGCAAGCAGCGGAGAGTGCTCGACTGGAGATTCAGAAATATCCATTCATATCATACAAGCCAAGGAATAACTTTGATCCACTCCATCACATTGGAACGGTGGACGGAGAGAAATACAAGCACCGGATAGACTTAGAAGATTTCTGGGCTAATGCAGTTGATGAGTATGATATAAGGAAGAGGCTGTGGACAAGATTGCCACTAAGTATGATAAGGGAAACTGAACTTTTCAAGGTACCTGATCAATTGGAGGATGATGGAGTATATTTGCAGCCAGGCTTCGATGAAAACGAGCCACTTCCTCCTGTGAGATGGTCTGAGCCTGAGATGAGTGACTTGGCAACATTCATGCGACCTGTATTCAAATATTCTCAATGGTGGATAGATCAACAAATGCAAGTTTTGCGGCGGAGAAATGTGCAATTCACATATGAATTGATGGGCGATACAGAGTCATGTTCCTCAAATGTCGGAGCATCTCGTGGAGATGGAGCAACAAATGCCGCCAACTTGAGAAAGAGGAAAGAAATTGATGAATCTGCAAGGCAGGACAAGAATGAAATAATAGATGAAGGGCCTTCTCGAAAGAAGCACAAATCCAGACCTCTTCAGTCGGCCACTTCCAGAAATATAGATGAAATATTAGCTATGGATGAAGAGTCTTGGGAACATGTCGTAATTCCTTCTCCAGTCAGAGATGTAGAGCCAGTGCAATTAGAAGATGATGCCCAACCTTCTCCTACCGGCACGAAAATTCTGGAATCAGACAATGACACAGACATCATGGATGGGGAATTTGAAGAGAGAATGATTTCCGCCCTCAAAGGAATCCAAGAAGACCCATCTGTGCAAGAAATTCCGAATATGCCAGAAATCCAATCGGTACAAGAAGTTCAAGATATGCAAGAGATTCAAAACATGCCGGAAATTCAAGATGTGCACGAAGATCAAAATATGCAGGATGTCCAAGAAGTTCAATAGGAAGATGGAATTGAGCAGTCAACCATCCCGGATTGGCTGAAAGAAAGATTAAAGAAAAAGGTGCCAGTAGAGGTTCCTGAAGAAGATGATGCCACAGATTTCTTGGCTAGGCTAGAGCAAGCTGCCACAAGAAAGAAAGCCAAGAAATTTTCGGCCATACAGAGGGATGAGGCCGACAATCGCACGGTGCAAATAGCAGTGCCTGCAATCGATAAATTCCAAGATGAAATTGCTCCGAATGAATATGCCATCACGACCATTGATATGGGTCCGATGACAAAGGGGCAGGAAGTTGAGGACTTGGACAATTTCGTTGCCACTATCAAGTCTAGGCTGGAAAGGGAAGTGGCAAAGAAAAAAGAATATAAAAAAGAGATTGAGCATCTAAAAGATTATATCCAGCACTTGACCAGGCCACTCAATCAAGGTGACCAGGCAGCACTTCCACCTCCAAATTCTTCACAAGAACTGGTTAGAAATTTTGAAGAAGAATTGACAACAGCCGGAGAAGCTAGGGACTGGATGGCTGGAAAGTAAGATGAGGCAATGGAATTCGCGGAGAAGCTGGCATATGTGTATGAAAAAACTTCCTTTCTGCTGTCACGAGTTACAGACTTAGCAGAATCATGGGATGGCCTCAAAGATATCCAGAATAAGATTATCCCATGTATTCGAGAATTAAAAGGCATCTCGAAGCAAAAGTTCATTGATGACAAGATTATTGAAGTTGGAGCTACATATGACTTTATTGGCTGGTACTATGCTCTGATTTCACGAAGAGAAGTCTTGGAAAGGGTAAAGCTAGATAGCACCAAAGCTGAAGAGCAGGCAAAGGAGATTTGAAGTAAGGTTTACCAAATGGCTGCCGATATGCTTGACCGAGATATTGTTTGAAAGAAACACTTGCGGCCACAAAATTTAAAAGAACAAGTTCAAAGAATTTTCTCCACCACCTCCAGGCCAATCATGAAAGAAAATTTCACCGAGGCATTCCACTTCATGACCGTCAGGGAGGCTTTCTTGTTGCATGAACCAAAATGGACGACCACCTTTGCAGGATGTGCTGAGAGTTTGGACTTGCTGGAATACAACATCAATGCGCTTCCGGACATTGCCATGGAAGAAGTCGGTCGGATCGTGTCAAAGTTCGCCGAACGTGATGCTTTGCTGGTGGATAAGGATGCAACTCCAGATGCCTGAAGTTCTCTCCAGTTAACTGATGGATGTTTAGGAAACCTTAATTAGGGTTTAGTTATGTTGAATCTTGGCCGTTGATCTCATTTTAATCTTGGCCATTCATTGTAATCCAGGAATGCTATATAAACCCCCCCCCACTCTCTCTCATTTCATTAGAAATTGAGATTAGATTAAGAGGAATAAATAGAGAATTAGAGAATTCATTAGAGAATAAGAGAGAGAGTTTTATGAGATTGTTGCAAAAGACTATTTTGATAATAAAGTTCATCATGCATGAGGTGCTTTGAATCCTTTGATTGTCAAATGGTTGCATGGTTACATACTTCTCTTCCTCGTCCAATAGATTTGAATTAGAATTTTGTTTAAATGTATGTTAAAAAGGAATGATAGATTGATAGCAAGGGTTAGCGAAACTTAGCTCATACTTTCTTTGAGTGGATGCTTTTCATTCAATGTGTAAAGTTAGACTGAGCTTTATCGTGGATGCTTCAACGTTTTACTTCGAATAATGTTGTTCTATTGATGGTATTGTTCGTGGTGGAAAATTCTTAAGCACAAATCCCAGAAGATTGCACTTGCTTTGTGTAGTTGTCGTTTAGCGTAGCGAAACAAAGTATTGTTTATTTGGTTTCACTTAATCCTTGTCGTCTCTTGATTTCATAGGACTAGCATAGGATTTCTAAAACCCTTACTCTTTTTTCACTTTTTTTGTCAAAAATCAGAAAAATCCAAAATGGTACTGTATTTGTGTCTTTTCTTTTCTGAGTAACTTGCAAAAGTAAATCCCTATTGTGCCCCCAGCAAATCACATCAAACCACAGAGCTTATCCACACTCATCTTAAACATTGGAATTACCGTATGATCTTACTTGCAGTCTTAGCATATGAGGTAGTTTTTCAAGAGGGGATATAGCGTCTTTGACACTTTATTCTAGAATGTTTGTTGTGTCATAAAACACGCATCAACAGGACCTAAGGCCAATATGGTTGGCTGTCGAAGGTAGGAAACTCTATAGCCTCCCACCCCCCTCGGTGGGGTTTGAGCCTTAGGTTTTATGCTAGAATAAGTTAGAATAAGGATTATTTAACCTGCTTCGGATTAATGAACTTGCTAGAGTAAGGGAAGATTAATCAGTTCATTAATGCTGCTTGCTAGAATACGCTAGAATAAGTTGTCAGGTGAGTGTTTTCCTTTAGTGTTCAATAGAATTGGTATTTGATCATTGCTGCTCATCCCTTCTTGTCCCATCCCCTGCTCTAGATGGAGCGATCAATCACCATCTCCTCCTAAGTTCCCACCCAAATTTCTTAAATTCCCTCCTCCCAACTATAATTGTTACTCTAGCATATTCTAGCAAGCTAATTAATTTACTAATAAATTGGAGGGCACATTAATGAACTGGGCTAGCAAGTTATTCTAGCGGGTTGATTAATTAGTGTGGGGTTGGGGCCCAGGGGGTTAAGTTATGAGCTGATTAATTAACCTTATCAATAGGCTTGAACCAATTTAGGGAGGGAGGGTATTCCATACGTAACATTGAAAAGTTTCAAACTTTAGTAGATTGTTTAGACTCTCGAACGACATTGAAGCGCAATAATTGCGAACTAATACATATTTCGTTCAAAAGAAAAGAAAACAACTATCTCCAACGGAACAATCCCCCCCAACCTAGGGTGGGAACAGTAAAGTTCCAGGGATTCTAGTTCCCCTGCCCCCCCTCTAGTTTGTTTGAAAACTTCACAACTATAGTCGGTGGGTGAGAGGTAGAAAGGAACCCCGGGTCAGTTGGCATAGCTTTATTTGGGCATAGATGATCGAGATTGATACCTAGTAGTAGCGGTTCGAGTCAAAAAAAAATTGATCAAGTTTCGGAAGTTTTGGCGCATTTGTTCCTATCAGTGTAGTACAATCTGTTCCAATGTCCCAAGGGTAGTTGTGCTGTTCCGATATAAGCGTGTGTTCTTACTACTTGTGATGTAGAGGCATCGGTGGCCGCATAACCCGTTTTCCCATTTTACCAAGCGGCTATATAGGCACCACCCACAACCTTCATCGAGTTCTTCGGGTGGGAGTTTTAGTTCTTAACTAATTAGCTTGCTAGCATAAGGTGGGGGGTGTTGGGCCAGGTTGGGTGGGGATTCTAGTTACTCGGGCCATGGAGAACTATATGGGAGCACCACCATCAGTAGACCCCACAGCTACCAACACAGATACTTTTTGAGACCGAGATCTAGACCTTGCAGATTGAGATCGAAGGCCTGCAACGAGAAAGGAAGGGGAGGGAGAGACAGAACATCAGGGGAAAGACAAAGCATCGACAAGGAAAGGGAAGAACACATCGGTCGGAAAGCACCAAGCACGAATAGAAGCAACACTGATCGCCTAACAATATAGCCCCTATTCCTACAATGATCTTGTGAATGCAACATCAATTGGTGAATTGTTATCTCTATTGTCATTTTGTCAAACAATTGCAAAAGCACACAAAATAGTTGGAATGTTATAGTGCTTTGTTTGTTGGTATTTTATCAAAAATTTGTCAAATACAAAAAAAAAAGCTAATACATTACAATAAAGCAACCAAGGATGGTATTATCAATGAGTGATATCAATTTGCAAAGGTGCATGAAAGCACAGGGACAACCCATTAGATATCAAATGATGTAACCTAAAACATTTGAGAGGCGCTTCACACCAACATAGGCTTTGTTGTTTCAATTTCCAAAGTGACCTCATCATGCAAGGCTTAACAAAAATATGAAAGCATGAAGAAATGGAAATAAATGAATTTTGTATCAAATCTAAAGGTCATAAACAGCTGGCCAAGTGCAACAATTTTTTTTGTCACTCTATAATGTTGGGTTCATCAATGGTGCTATACATCTAGCCTAGTCTTGCATTCTTAGCAACATTTGAGAATTGTATCATAACATGGAAATCACAGAAGTTGTTAAAGAAAGGGTATATATAGCTGTACAAATGTAAATAACAACTTTGATTGCAACAAATAAATGATTTTTTCAATAAAAATATACTAAAAGAAAATAATATTGTTGTGCCCTCGGCACACACGCCCCGTTTCGAATGGGTACCCTCTTTTCTTTCGCCTTGTCGGGTCGTTTTTGTTGCCGCCTCGTTTTGTGTGCCCCATTTTTGGTGTCCCGGATGGTCAATGTTGCTTCAAAGTCTCACCATAAGTTGACTGTACCTTCCCCTTTTAATTTTGTCGGGTTCTGGTGCCTCACGGAGTCTCTCTGGCAGTTTGCCCCTGCCAACGGCCCCGGGCCTGGCCGTTTGGGTTTCCCTTGCCGGGTTTCCCCGTTGCACCCGCCGTTCCCAACGGCGCTCGGCTCGCGTCCTCCCGGACCCCGGGGTCCGGACCCCCGTTCTCCGTTTGCTAAAATCCGTGGAAATCTTGACGGCTGTCCGACCCTTCGGGCTCGGGACTCCAGAGTTCCGCTCCCGGGGTTCCATGAGTGTTTCGCCGTTCATCATGGTGAACCTCTGGCGGAGTTCCGCCTTCCGGGCCCCGACCTCACATTTGCCGCCGGTGAATCTCCAAGAGGAACTTATCAAACGACCGCCTTCTTGCGCCCTCCCGGTCGCCGGACCCCGGGTCTCCCGCCGCCGTCGATGAATTCAAATTCACCAACTTCCTTGCCTCGCCGTACCTGCATTTAGTAGGGCCATTAATGGTGATTGGGGTATAAATAGAAGGTTCATTCCTGTCATTTTCACTTGTCGGTGTTACAAAGTGTGATCAGAGAACTTGCTAGAGGAGCCCACCGTCTTCGAGACCTTCACGCTCATCGCCCTCACCATCACCTCATCGATCGTGAGTGGATCCCACACCTCCCCACATCGAGTGTTCGAGGTAGGTCCTCCGTTCACCCTCCCGAACATTGTTTTCGTGATTTCTAGGGATTAAAATGAACCATCAAAACATGTGAAGGATAAAATACGGCACCACGAACAAAACCCATGTCCTCGAAAATTGAGTAAACCAACATAGCATCCTCATGACCAATTCGGAGCTTTATCTCCGTGCGACCGTTCTTCGCAGGGGCATTCGTGACCCTCGGGCCCGGACACTTCCTTTGCTGGCGAAGACTTAGCAAAAAAGAGATGTCGAAACAGCTTTTGGCTCTCTCGGGCCCAGGTACCCGGGATTCCGCGCTCGGGATTCCGCCCCTCGTTCTCCGTCGGCGAAACCAGTCCTTTTCGGTGAAGCTCATGGCGGGTTTTCTTTCATCTTGCCGAGTTTGCTGTTGCTGAGACCTCCCCAATTCGGCAAGACCTTTCACCGAGCATATCCTGCTCTTGTCGAGTGATTTGTCGAGGAGACATTCATCTGTCGCCAAGACCTCACCGCGAGCTCCTTTGGTCTTGCCGATGCCTTCGCCTTCGGCGAGACTCCTAGCAGTCGCCAGGACTTCACAACCAAACCCTTTGTCTTGGCGAGCCCGGATCCCCTGTTAGGGTGACTTCGCGAAGGTCGGCAAGAGGTTACGTCGACAGGGCTCTTCGTCGGCGAAACATAGCACGTTCGCCAAGACCTCACACCTACCCCTCATCTTTGGGAAAACACAAACCTAGTCGGGGAGACATCGATGGTTCGCCAAGACCTTTCCCCGACCCGAAAATTTACGCCGAAGACTCTTTGGTCGGTAGGACTCATCGTGTTCGCCAAGACCTCACAGCGATATCACTTTCCTCTTGGCGAATACCCGGAATCCTTCCGACCTCCGGGCTTCGAACCCCCCGTTTGCCGTTGGAATCCAACTTGAACGATGAAACCTCATCCATGCCGGGCTCCGCCATCCAGGAGTCCTTCCCTTATCCGCCGTTCCGAAGGGAAAATCCCGCCCCTTCGAGCTCTGGGCTCCGCCCTTCCGACCGCCGCAGGACTGAAAATGAAATCAAACGGCAAACGTTCGTGCCGGGTTCGGTCCTGCTTTTGGCTGTCGGCGAGACTTAAGGATCTCGCCAAGACCTCACCCCACCGCCAAGATCTCACTCCGACTTGCCTTCCCCTTTGCGTTGGTCGGTGAGACCTGAGGCGCTCGCCATGACAGTGCATCGATAATTGATCTCCTGCCGACACTCGCGCCAGGCCCTGACCGCCGGGCCGCCCCCTCTGGACTTCCGCCCAGCAATAGCAGTACCAAATGGCGAAGGATGAACGGCTTCCCGGTGCCTCAGACCCGGGCGCTCACGTAAAATTACAATCTTCTGACCGCCCTGCAACCCGTCGGACCCCGGACCCCGGAGTTCCGTCTCCGGAATTCCATTTTTGATCTGCCGTTCCCAAACAGCCATCTCTTGATAGCTTTCCGACCTTGTACCTCCGGATGCCCCTAAACTAATCCATATGAGCCCAATTCGAAATCTGATCTCGACCCACGTGCTTCATCTTGGTCTTCTTCATTGCGAACCTTTTAAATTATCAAATTCGACCGAAGAGAATCTCTGGGAGCCCTCCGCCCTATTTGCCTTTCCAAACGGCATTCCTGCCAGGGAAGTCCGGCCTTTCGGGCCCGGACTGTCCCAAAGCCCTCAACCAAAAGACCGATGACATCAAGAGATAAAGTATCATGTTATGCTTGATAGATTATTTGAAATAGATTTTATCTTTAGGATTTCAGCTAACATGGATGTTTTCATGGTCAATTGCACTTACTACGCTTTTTGCTTGCAGAATATATGGAATCGGGTGCGGGACCTTTGGGGGAAGCTGTCGAAAAGGACAAAGGAAAAAAGTCAGGCAAGACTCCTCGAGGGAAAGAGGACAAGGACCAAATGAAATACCAATTTTAGGGTGAGCCTCTGCACTGAAAGATCACCACAGATTGGAAGGAGATCATAGATACCAATATCGGCCATGTCGATATTGACGAATTCACGCAAAGGGTCAGGGTCAATCCTACGACCAAGAATGCAAGATTGATAAGGCAAAGCGGAATCGCAAAGGCTGCTGGATTCCCTCCATCCCTCGTGGCCCCCGAGTTGGTCATGGCTTGTCGGGAGGCATATCAACCCGACACAAGGACAATCATTGATAGAGAGGGCAACGTCCTCGCCGACATGTCGGCTGAAGGGATCACAAAGACTTTCCACATCCCCACTTTCCAAGAGATGGAAGTCCCCACCATAGAAGAATGTCGGGCAGCATGGGATGACAATCCGGCGGGCTGTAAAAGGTCAATAAATCAGCATTGGCTTAAAGAAAAGCGGGGCAGTGCTGCAAAGGTTCCTCACGAACTCTTCCGCAGTGACTTTCACGAAGATTACCACGACTTGGTCACGATGCTAAGCAGGGTGATGGGCCTCCCTATGGCCGCCTTCTTTCAGGAATGGATGGTGTACTTCGTCGAGCAGATCCTTCGGGGGAATGAGGACGTCACCACAAAGACTTCGTTTTACTGGGGAGGAATCATAAGCAACTGCTTCCATGAGCAGTTCGTCAATGTAAAGAAGAGCTCCAAGTTCTATATGACTTCCTATCTTGTCTATTCCTTGGCGGATCGGAGGCAGTACAATGGGTTGTTTGTAGCACCCGATTGGGAGCAGGGTCGGAAGCTCAAGGCCTATGATAGGTACCCACAGCTCCAGTACCGAAACTTCAAGAGGGAATACTGCAGAGTGAATGACGCCTTCATCGGCCATATTATCAGAGTGATTGCCGGGGACTTCGAGAGGAGGGTCTCCCACAGTGACAGGGCATTTTTGAAGCAGTATGCCTTCCTCTTCATTCAATACCCGAAGTTCACATACATCCGTGCCTAGGGCTTCACCGAAAGGCCAAACAGGTTGCCTCGATACCCCAACGACCGAATCATCTTACTGGAGCTTTCTCGGCAGCTCCAACACATATAGGCGATCTTCAGTAGCAAACACATAGCAGGGATCTCTTATCCCATGACTCTCGGCTAGGGCATGTACCGACTACAAACTTCCCAGTGTGCTGGTAACTCCGAGAAGGAGCTAAAAGATTACCATTTTCACCTACACACTGTTCGCCCACAGATAGACCCGTATGGCCACATAAGAAAGGTGCTAGGGCCGGGGTTCGCTCATCTCCACCACATTGAAGACTTTTGGGGGGATTGTCAAGATGATAAAGAGGTACGTGCAAGGCACTATATGCAGATGACATCGTATTTCATTAGAAAGGTGCAGCCATTCCCTATTCCGGACCAGGGCAAGGAGGACGATAGCACCATAATGGACCCCAGGTACCCCGCAGTTGCCAACTTGCCGCTACCAACAATAGACTGGGACGAGTAGGAGGTCGATGACCTCGATATCATAACCAAGCCAATCTTGGCTCGTACTAAGGAGTGGGTTGATGGACGGATAGCCCAATTGAAATAGCGGGAAGTAATTTTGACTTATGAAGGGCTCAAAAGTGAGCCAAGTGCCACAGAGGATGCCGCTGCCGCCACTTCGACCGGTGGGACCTCCAAGTCTCCTCCGGTCACCAGTTCCAAGAAGAGAAAGGAGACAGAAACAGAATAGTCTCCCGACCCCAAGGTCTATGCAAGGAAAGAAACGGGGGGCTCACCCTCCAAAAGACTTAAGCGAACGGGGAGCACCGCAGAACAACCCTCAACCCAAGAGGAGGGAGCAAAGAGTACGGATCAATTGGAACCTCTCTTGGCTCTCCCTGTCCCTGCTGTTGCACCACCTACCTCCCTAGCCATGATCGCCACATCCCCGCCGGCAGTGGATATTTCTGTCCATCTTGCCCCTTCGCCTCCGGCCGAGTTTGTAATAATTGTCGACTCTTCTTCTGCCATAACTACTCCCCCTTCCTCCGCTGCTATGTCACCAACCACATCGCTCCCTCTGGCAACAGTAATAGCACCTATTCCCACTTCCACCATGCTTGAGGCTCTCTCTCGACATATGCAGAATCTTCCCCCTGAGCTCTCCCAGATCCTAATGGATCCCACTCTTCAAGCAGCCCTTGCACAAGTCCTCGCTATTGCTCAGCCTTCACAACCGCCGACAGGGCCACCGGCTATAGAAGCCACCATGCTAATCTCTAAGGAGTGGGAGGAACGAGAGCGGGAAGCCTCGAAGCCCTTTGAAGAGGAAGCCGATGAATACCACGAACACCGAACCATTGATAGGGTGGCTTATGAGGAGGAGGGAACGGGCTCTTCCGAGAGTGGGGACGAGGAAAATAGCACCAGTGGTAAGGTAATCGTGCAAACCTTTGACGATGATCTTGAGGAAGAGTTGGCCCGGCAGCTGAAGGACACCAAGGCGGGAGTAGAAAGGTCACCCCGCAACGAAGAAGGACAGCCACCAGAAGATACTTCGAGAGAAGATATACCTGAGAGTGGAGCCCAAGCTGTCAAGAGCCTCGAAGTCAAACAATCCAAAGAACCTATGCATGAGGTTGAGCATGCTAAGGAACAGAAAGAAGAAGAGACAGCAGAGAAAGAAAGTCCCATGCAGCAACTATCTGCCAGGCTTCCTATCAAGTGCCTCGTGTTCGTCCAAGACTCCGACGAAGAAGAGGGGGATGCAACCAAAAGGGGAGGGAGGACCTTGGAAGATAAAAAAAACGGAGGCTTTGACCGAGAGAGGCGAGGATGATCATGGATCACCTAAGGGAAAGTCCACCGTGCCAGAGTGGTTAGAGAACAGCTTGAGAGAAGAACTCCCGTACTAAAGGACCCGAGAGCGAGACTAGAGGCTATCTTAGCCCGAGCTCAGATTACAACAAAGAAGAAGAAGAAACCTAAGATCCAATCCAAGATAACTATGGATGCCTCTGGATCTCGGGTCGTGCAGATAGCAACACCTGTAGTGGGTTAGGAAGGGATAACTTACAACATCTCCACCATGGATCTGGGGACCGCCACCAGAGAACAGAAGGTAAGGCATCTTGAGGAGTCAGTGGCCACGGTGGTACATTTGATAAGGCAGGACAAGATTTCAAAAGATGAGCTTAAAGCACAGATGGCTGCTTTAACAGATTACATCCAGTGGTGGTCATCGATGGACGAGCTGCCTACCACGTCCACAACCGCGCCCCAACTACTGTCCAAAGAGAAAATCGATAAGATGGAGAGAAGAAAGAACTTAGAGAGGACTACGGAAGACTTGTTCCAACAAGTCTTATACGTCGGAAACATGGGAATTGGCCGGGCTATTCGGATAGCCAACAAGTTCTTGGACTTGCAGCAATCCTTGGAGGGCACCAAGAGGCTATGCACTGACTTCCTTGCAGCATACGACTCCACCTTTCCAAAGATCGAGTCTATCCTTCAATTGCCAGAAGCCACGTGGGAAAAGGAGCTTGCGTTTAAGAAAGACGATCATTGGCTGATGGATGTATGGCGGCGGGACTTTGGCAATAGGAAGGAAAGGTTGGAGCAAATAATGAGCAAGGTGGATCCGGATATAGAATGGATAAACGAAATCAGGGCAGAATGCGCTCGTTATCTCAAGATGATGACAGAATATGATATGCCTGCAGTGCAAATGGATCCAGAAAAGGTGAAGCCTTACTTCCAAAAGAAGATGGAGGACGGGATGTCTAGTGAAATCATGGTGGAATTCATGAGTTTTGCTGCCCGTGCCTTCGATTAGTCAGAGCTATTCCGGGACCAGGGCGCAAAGTATGATGAGGACTGGAAAAGGCTAGAGGATAACGCGAAGGAGTGGAGCTACCAAGTGCTAAGGTATGAGATTATTGAAGTGGACAAGCTCCAGGCGGTCATCCTCAAGTTCATAGAATATGTAGCATCTAAGAAGTAGGAGGACAACCCTGTTGATGATAAAGAGCTCCCTAAGGAGTAGCTACAGTAAAACAGCAATCAGCTAAAAGACAAAATGCTACAGTGCCGTCACTAGAGGACAAAATAGGGAAAATGACAAAATGTAATTTTAAATTGTGATATATTGGGGCTAGGTGAAACCCTATTTTGTAATGAATCTTGGCCACACAATGAGAATTAATCTTGGCCATTCATTTGACTTTTTGGGCACTATAAATAGGGTTCTCCTCTCATTTGCAAAGAGAGTTGAGTTGTTATAAAGACATGCTGCAGAAATTTATAAGGAAAAGACATTGACTTGGTGCATTTTTTGAGTTTCTCACATGTTGCTTGATTCAATCTCCATTGTTAGATGTTTAACTTAGATTTTATTGTTGTTCTAGTTAACCGTTTTCTTGTCTTGATAGATTTTAGGAATGCTGTCTTGTGATCATGAAAATTCCTGCTGTGTAGATGACTTCTTAGTCCATACTTTTTGCTGTTTGTTGATGGTAGATAGCTATGTAAAGTTAGTTTGGGCTTGAATTCAAAGCTGCTCCAAAAGTTTTATCTTTGTTCATGCATGCACATGGTGAATGAAAGACGAAACATTTGCAGACCTTAGAAGATAGCACAAATTCCATGAGACTGTGAGATTTCTGGTTAAGTGGAATATTGTTTCAGGAAGCTGTCCATTGCAGGAACTTCGTTATCACTGTTCACAGTTAGTCGCAGGTCTAGGAACTTTCTCTCTTCCCTGCCCTTTTTCCTTTTTTCTTTAATGAGTGACCTATGCCAAGGTTCATTGCACATTGTAAAGCTAAATCCAACAATAAAAATGGAGTTCAAGACTGCTGTTTGAACCTACAGCAAATGCATAATAACTTCCCCATCTTAGGAACTCCATTTCAAGACCCAGCTTCCCATGCTTTGTAACCCATCCGTAAGACTGCCTTGTGATTCTAGCAAATCACATAAAACAACTAAAATATTCCAAGCACTGTCAAGACCTAACATTAGAGACCTTGGGATAGTGTTCTGCAACCTGATTGTGGAAGATTGTCTTTCAAGAGAGGTAGTGCACCTACGCACTGCCTGTGTTGAGAAGTGCATAAAAAACACATCAACAAATATATGGATCATTTCATTATTACATAATTGTTCATATCTAAGTTTCCTGTTTGGGTATGGGTTTGCTGGTACAACAATTTGTTTTTTCCCTACCAAATTCATTGGTTTAGTTTCCTCACTAGCCCCTAGGAATGAATTGGGTTGGCCCACAATTAAAGTGCAATGCATTATGTACGTGGCATGATTGACACCATTAGATCAACATCAACTAGAAAGTATAGGGATTCTATGATCATGTATGTAACATGAGTGACACCAGTTTGGTCTATGTATTAGAAGGTTTGGGTATATGTAATAAAGAAAAGGCTTAGGTGTCCCTACCACCCTCCCCCTTGATTGATGTTTGTGGGTCTTGGTGTAACAAGAGGTCCTTGATTCAAATCCCCAAATAAATCACCCACACATCGACCTCAATTATAGAAGGTTGTGCCTCAAGGGGGTTCAATAGGAAACTATACAAGAAGGGGTTGTCTTGTTATGTACCCAGGGATATGATATTATAATGTATTTAGGTGGATGGAGATGCTGACATGTGGCACACATCACTTGAGTTATTTATATTGGGTCACGTGGTCAACTTGTGTAATTAATTATATTAGCTGACTAGTAGGCCTTCATGGGTTTACCCCTCCATTATGTTATTAGGAGGAGGTCTATATAAAGGAGCTGATTATAATTGTAAGGATAGGTGTTGATTATGACATTGTATTCGGGATCTCTTGGACATATAGTGTGGAGTGGCTTCTTCCATAAGGATTATTGTATAGTGTTACCTTGCCTCAAGGGTTTATTCTATTTATGCATATATTGGATATTAGGGCATTTTGGCCCACAAACATCTCTTGTGATATGTGCGATCTCTATTTTACATTATATTATTGCAATTATTTTATGTTTGAATTTTATCAAGTGGTATTAGAGCATGATCTTGGCACCAAGAAAGCTAGAAGCAAGGTGATTTTTTTCAACTTCAGAGGTCAAATTGTAAGGGCATATCTCTCTCCATTTGGTGATTTTGTTTTGTTCTATGGAAGGTTGATCAAGGATACTTTGAAGCTACTACAGTCCAGATTTGAGGTCATTTGGAGTAGATTTGATGGATTTATTACAAATTTAGGGTTTCTAACAAATTAACTCCTAGGGAATCAAAACAGCAAATTTATTCTTGAATTTTAGAGGGTTGAACAAGGGTACATTGATCCACTTACAATCCATATTTGGAGTCTTTGGAATTGTTTTGAGTAAGTTATTACAATTTTATATTTTTTCACAAATTTACTCCCTAGGATGCAAACCATGGATTTTTTTGATATTTTTACACTTTTGGAAAGCTTGTAGCTAAAGTGCATGGGTGTATATACCAAGTAAAGGCCCTAAAGTTAGAAGGAAAACTTCATCAACATGGAATTAGCCAAGAAACTACAAGTACAAGAAAAGAACATCAAGGACAATCAAATTGCAGGTAAGGATAGTCAAATTTTTGAAGATTTAACAATCTCCATGAATAAATATGTTTTGCATTTAATTTGTATGTTTTGGATGTGGATGGGTTGGATATTATTCTTTGTTATCCTTGGTGGGAATCTTTGGGAATAATAAACATTAATGTGCAAAAGAAGTTCATGAAGCTTTAGTATAGGAGGAAAATAAGTACATTACTGGTTATTACACAATGAAAATCTGAGGAAAGTCAAGGTTGAGAAACTTCAAGAAGTTACTAAAGAGTGCATTGAAGAATCAAAGTACAAGTCAAAGGAGGCAAATATTAAGAAAAAAGAGGAAAATTTTGTTCTCCTTCTTGAGACAACAAAGCTAGCAATAACCAAGGGTGAAGAATCATAGAAAGTTCCAAAGATAGCAAAGGGTGAACATATAAGCATCCACATCATTGTGAGAGATAGAAATCATAGAGGAAATCATCATGGAAGCATGATAATACATGGAACCAAGAAGCCAATCACTATGGGCCTACATTCAATCAAATGAACAACTACAACAATTAGTGATATCATAGAAGTAATGGCTATTCATGGCAACAAAGGACTTTCTATGACAAGAAATGGAATCAAAAGGGTGCAGAAAAATGTGGATCAAGGATGGGATATAGGTATCGTTAAGCTAAATCCATCACAAATTTGAACTATGGATGGTTGGATAATTGGTCATGGCATCATATTTGTTATGATTTGTGATAGTTACACTATTTAGCTTCTTCTCATGTTTTAGGAATGAAACATGTTAGGGAGGTATGGCATATTATGTACCTAGGGATATAATATTATAATGTATTTAGCTGGATGGAGATGCTAACATGTGGCACACATACCTTAAGTTATATTGGGCCATGTGGGTAACTTGTGTATTTAATTATATTGGGTGATGAGTTGGTCTCCATTGGGATTACCCTTACATTATGTTATTAGAAGGAGGTTTATATAAAGGAGGTGATTATTATTGGAAGGATAGGTGTTGAGTATGATATTGTATTTGGGATCTCTTGGAGATATAGCATGGGGTGGCTTTTTCTATAAGGAGTATTGTACAGTGTTACCCTACCCCAGGGGTTTATTCTATTTTTGCATGTAATGGATATTAGGGAATCTTGGCCCACAAACATCTCTTGTAGTATGTGTGGTTTCTATTCTACATTACATTATTGAATTTTCTATGTGTATCTTATCACTTGTTGGGAATGGCACCCCCGCCTCTACCTTTATACTAGTTAGAGAGTGGAAGCTATCTAGAGTGGGGTGGAAGGGGGGCACTAACACAACCATAGAGGTAATTGTATGGGTAGGGGTGGGGGGAAGTTGAGAACCTTTCTAACCCCTCAATTGAAACTCAACCCAATGGTGGGTGGGCTTGGTTGTGCATTCATGTTTATCATCCTTGGCCCCCACCTATATATGGAAGAAATGGCTGGTGCATTATGTTATTTCTATGAGATTGGGAGGGCATTTAGGTAGTTTAGTTTATGGGCTAGGAGATCAACCTCCCGTCCCTTTCTATGGTTGATAGTAGTGCAGGGCACCATGGGAGAGGAAACTAACTTTAGGGCCTTTACTTGGTATATACACCCATGATTTGCAAAAAAGACATACAAAATTGGAAACATAGTTGATAGCGACAAAGATAATTGATAATTCAATGTCAAATGTCGAATCAATACAAAATATAATAAATAATCATTAATTGGTTCATTTGAACCATAGTTAATTGTAGTGCCAGTTCCACTAGTGACATCGTTTGTAGGAGCCTCCTCATCATCTAAAGAGATTGTGTAGAGCCATGCAATAGATGCATCCAAGTTAACATGGTTAGGGGTTACATCCCAATTTCTTAATTACAAATGTTGCATTGACTTTGTCTCCAATTTCAACAAGCCAGGAGTTCTTCATTTAAGTAGTACTCTAGTAATTGATTCAAAGAGTTCTTGTTCATCTAATTAGTACATAATATTTTATCCACTCAACTGGCTGCAAAAAAAGTAGAAAAATTGGTTTATGTGATTTCCAACTTGGAGATTCTTTATTGCAACTATTATGCCTTATCTAATTGGGGATATGAGAACTTGAATTGAAAAACCTCATCTAGGTGATTATTGTACTTGAAGAAAAGCCTTTCTACATTCGATGGAGCTTTTTTTTGCTCTTTTATTAATACTGCACAAACCCCTGGTCTTTAGAATATAGTTCATTTCATGTGACTAAGGGTCAAAACATAGTCTATTTAGGATAGTTACATTGAAATTAGTTGCCATGGTTGCATTTAATGCTCTTAGAAAATTACAAGGCTAGCTCAAACCCTGCTACAACGTCCACCAAAGCATGGAGCTCTCGGATGAATTTCCAATGCTTTAAATGGGACAAACAATGAAGCTTGTATGATAGATTTATAGCCTCTAGAATGTTCACTTCAAATTCCCTCCAAGATTCAGAACTCGATATTGAAGAATTGGAAAAGTGAACCTCTAACATGTTTTATCTTGATTTGTCAAGAGAAAACCAATTTTTTTGGCGCTTGTATGTTGATTGGGAAAAATGACTAGATACATGTTTACCATACCTTGTGATCTAGTTTTATTTTTAGCCTACTCTTAGTATTTGATATACTCTTCCCTACCTTAGTATGATAGATCATTCCAAGAGAGTCGTATAATCCAAGGAGACTTCATAAATATAGAGATGGTAGTTATGTCTCCTCTACCATGTACTATTCAAGTGCAAAAACGTCAAAGTAACGATCCATCTCTCTCTCTCTCTCTCTCTCTCTCTATGGGTCATCTACATATATCAAAGAATGTGAAGAGCTTTATAGTTAAGTAGAAGCTACAATTTGGAGTTTCAAATATTTGGATATGCAATCCCAACCCTTCAATCTTATTATCATGGTCAATGACTATTTTTTCAACAATAAGGAATCTTGAATCTCTTTTTGCTCAAAATTTTCAAATCAAAGAATTACTAGTGGAGCTTATCCTAAATAATGGTAATTGGGTTTACCTTTGACTTTGAGAAGTTGATAGATGATGTTCAATTGCCAACTACAATGCATCCACATCCATAGAATTTGGGGTGGTTCAAGGAGGAGAGACTAGCAAGTGTGCGCTTTGAGTCATTCTAGGACATAATTGATTGCGAGATCTTTGCACTTTATTGGCCCATATTGACTTGGAGCACCTTATTTGTATAACAACAAGGTTTTCTTTGATGGCTTCCATGAGACTTATAGACTTCAAAAGGATGGTAAAGTTTATAAATTATACTTCTATTATTCCTTTTCTCTGTTCTAGAATAGCAATTAAAAAAGTCAATCTACATAGATTCATGACTATTTATATTATTCAAAAAGATAAGGAAGATACTACTAATAAGCTTTTCCCCAAAGCAATCAAATCTCTTGTTGATGCATATGTTGGTGATTTTGAGTTGGAAGGACTTCTTGCTTTGAATACTATTTAACATTTTATTGAGCTTGTGTGAGGTTCTTAGTTGACCCATCAACTACCTTACCATACCACACCCATTAAGAGTGTTGAGGTAGAATGCCAAATCAAGAAGTTCCTCAAAGTGGGAAAGATCTATCCCAATACTTCTAGTGAATTTTCTGCTCTAGTAGTGTTAGAAATATTGTCATTGATGTCAAAGGGAAGATCAATGTCACTATAATTGATGTCATTGCTGGTCTGGTGACCTAATTCACTCGCCCATTGCAAGTAGGGACATATTTTGCTTTTAGGGTTTTATAGTTCGTCTTGGTTTTGTCAGGTCTCAGTTTGGGTTGAGTGGAATTTTTGAATGGTCACCAGTCAAACAAAATGAGTTTAGCACGATCAGTGTAAGCGTTGCCATCATGCTTAGGAGGCACGGGAGCGAAGATCGACTGTCATTTCAGTCAATTCGACACCTCCCACTTTTTAGGGTTTTTCACCCGGGCCCCCTATTTTTTAGGACCTACTTTTTTGGCACTTTTGGGCAATTCTGAGATCCCTATTTTTTAGGTCTATTTTTGGAAAATTTCTATTTTTGAAAGTTTCTATATTTGGAAAGGGCTCGAGTTTCAAAAATCCACTTAGAAGTTCGAAAAGATCAACGAAACTCTCAGAAAATGGATTTGAAATTTTTTTGAAATCATGGTGAAATTCTGGAAAATCACAGGAAAAGTTAGAAAATCTGGAAAAATCGTTCAAAAATCACAGAAAATGGTGAGAAATCTGAAAAACCAGTCAATGAATCTGAGAAATTCATGAAAAATCTGAGAAATTCATAAAAAATCTGAGAAATCCATGGAAAGAATCTGGAAATCTGAACATTCATGGCAAGGTAATGACTGAAAATTCATGGAGAAGACTGAAGTTTGTGAGAAATTTGCCTAAGTATGGAGTTTACTCAGCATGGAGAAAATGAGTCAAAAGAGCTTCAGCCTGAAAAGAAAAGTCAAATGGTGGATTGCTTCAGCCAAGATGTCAATGGCTAAACAGTCAAGCAAGTCCGCCCAAGTCAGATGGAGAATGGCTAGAGAAAGGCTGAAGTCCGCCCTTCAATGGCTAGACTAAGAAGCAAAGTGCCAATGGCTGTGTACTGAAGTCGCCCTCCAAATGTAAGCCACAGATCAAAGTCCGCCCTCAGCATAAGGTTAAAATTGCATGAAATCATGAACTCCGCCCTTGTATGGCCAGACATAAGCTGAAGTCCGCCCTTGGACAAGATTAAATGGTAAACCATAGTCAAGTCGCCAAGACAAAAGTTCACGGCAAGCCAATGAAGGAAGTTCGCCTTGGTTAAGTGTTGAATGGCAAGGCCATGAAGAAAGTCCTTAAAGTGGCATCACAAAAGGCTGAAGTCCGCCCTTAGCAAGATGAGGAATGGCAAGTCAAAAGAATGAAGTCCGCCCACCATAATGCAAATGGCTTGAAGTGAGGTGAAGTCCGCCCTAAGAAGTGGCATGAGATTTAGTGAAGTCCGCTTTAAAGTGGCTAAGAAATAGACAAAGTCCGCCCTCCAATGACTAGCCAAAAGACTATGGCATGAGAAGTAATGAAGTCCGCCTTGAAGAAAAATTGAATGGCCTAACAACAAAGGAAGTCCGCCATGTCTAGAGAAGTATGAAAACTGGAAATTTTTGCCTAAGTATGGGCTTTGAGAAATTTAAAAAATGTATGTTTGGCCTTGAAAATTTCACCATACTTAGAAGAGATAGAAATATTTTTTCTAAGTCTAAAACATTTTGCCAAAAGACTTAGGAAGATGTGAAGAAAATTTACTTTGTGGCAAAAAATATGGCCAAATAAAATTGGACGGTGAAATATGGCGAAAAGTTGGAAAAGAAAAAGCAGAGGCAAATAAAAGAAAAAATCAAATTGCCTTAGACAAAAATAATTCGCATAAAACGAACGGGTTGGAAATGACACATAAAATAATTATTTTAATTATTTTAATCATTTATTTTCCAACGCCCAAAGAGATAAGTCTTAAAAAATTCGAAATTGGAAAAAGAACAAAGAGCTTTGTTGAACTGGCGTTGAAATTGGAAACTTTCCCGGACACGATCGTTGAGGATAAAACTTGCCACTCGGAAGCAAAGTAAAAGCTGAGTTTAAACTCAATTTGAAGGAAACAATGAAATTTGCTAAAAAGATCGATTTTCTCACCTCTATAATTGATTTCACTTCTCATTTGCATAATCATTCGATTTTGAGAAGAAGAGTTGTGAGAAGAAACTTGTCTAAGGCAAAAAGTTGAGAAAATCTGCAGCAAAGTGAAGGAAATAAATTTTTACCAGCTTGCATTGTGATTGTGATCACTTCTCCAGAAGTCACAGGCAGATTTACTTTGTACACTTCATTTTGACATGAACTTCATTATTTATTTTCTTTCCAGCTTGATTTTTTTTCACGAAGTCTAATTCAACAACTAGCTGGAATTTATTGCAAAGTGATTTAAATTTCGAATTCTAAATATTTTCTTTGCCTTTTCATTGCAGATTTATTTTCGAAGCGGTAAAGATGAAGTTTGCCAGCAAAGGCGTGCAGATGCAATCAAAGATCAAGTCCAAGTGGGAGCACGTTGTGGACACTAATCTTGGCCACGTCGACATTGAGGACTTCAGGAAGAGAATGTATGGAAGCGATGGACGTCTACCTTCGCCAATTGCTATAAGAATGATGCGCAATGGGATTGTTCACGCAGCTGGATTTCCGCCAGCAAAGGAGTGTCCGGAACTAATGGTGGAATGCGCACTGCACTACAATGCACGAGAAAGGCAGATAGAAGCTCCTGACGGAAGAGTCCTTGCCTACTTGTCCGAGCCAGCTATCCAAGAAACTTTCGGAATCCCAGTCTACAACCGAACATCCTATCGCACCAAGGAGGAAGCACTCAAGCTTTACCAGAGCCAGCAGGATCTCTGTGCGTCCAACATAAACAAGAATTGGTTACTGAAGCCCAAGCCTACTGCAGGAAAGATGACGAAAAAATTGGTCAGAACGCATTTTAAAGAGGAGTATGGCGACATTGTCTTGCTGCTAAACAGGATAGTAGGCAACCCCCATGGTGCACCATTCGAGAACTGGATGTATTATTTCGTGGATGAAATAATTACTAGAGTCAAGATGTTCAATTGGTCCAGAATGATCAGTGATAGCCTCCACGAACAGTTGGTCAACCTGGAGGAGACCAAGACATTCCACATGAGCTCTTATGTCATATATTCACTTGCGAGGTATTACAAGTATTCTGGCTTGATTTGCAAAGGAGTGGTGGGCAATGGCGAAGGACAACTCAAGGCATATGACTGTTATCCGCAGCTGCAACTAAAAGAAAAGACACATTTCCGACGAGCTCATGATGCCTTTTTGATGTACATCACTCGGCTCCTGCAAGGCGGAACGCATCAGAGACTCACCCATGAGGCCAAGAGTTTGATCAGCCGATATGGATCGTGGTTTATTCAATTTCCTAAGTTCACGTACATCAGGATCCAGGGATTCTCCGGAAATCCTTATAGACTGCCCATCTATCCAACCAACAAAATGGTTTTGCTGGAGGTGCTGAGGCAATTAGAGGCGTACCAAAATATTCAAAGGCCAAAACAAAAGGCAGCTGTCACCTTTCCTTTCTTCATCGGCAACATGGAGGAATCATGTCCAACAGCACAAGCAGCGGAGATTGCTCGACTGGAGATCCAGAATTATCCGTTCCTGTCATACAAGTCCAGAAATAATTTCGATCCACTCCATCACATCAAAACTGTGGACGGAGAGAGATACAAGCATCGAGTGGACTTAGAGGACTTCTGGGCTAATGCAGCCGATGAATATGACGTGAGGAGGAGGCTGTGGTCAAGATTGCCACTAAGCATGATAAGGGCAACCGAGCTTTTCAAAGTGCCTGATCAACTACAGGATGATGGAGTCTATTTGCAGCCAGGCTTCAATGAAAATGAGCCACTCCCCCCTATGAGATGGTTTGAGCCTGAGATGGGCGACCTGGCGACACTCATGCGGCCCGTTTTCAAGTATTCTCAATGGTGGATAGATCGGCAGGTAGAAACTTTAAGGGCGAGGAATGTGCAATTCACCTATGAGTTAATGGGCGATACAAAGTCCTGTTCTTCAAATGCTGGTGCCTCTCGTGGAGATGGACAAACAGATGCTGCCAACTTGAAGAAGAGAAAAGAAATTGGCAAATCTACAAAACAGGACAAAATGATAGATGAAGGGCCTTCTCGAAAGAAGCACAAGTCCAGACCTCTTCAGTCGGCCACTTCCAGAAATATAGAAGAAATACTCGCCATGGATAGAGAATCTTTGGAAAATGTCAGGATTCCTTCCCTCGCCGGAGATGTGGAGCCAATGCAGCTGGAAGACGATGCTCAACCTTCTCCTGCAGGCACTGAGATCCTAGAATCAGATAATGATACAGATATTATGGAAGAAGAATTCGAGGAAGGAATGATTTCCGCCCTCAAAGGGATCAGGATGACCCATCTGTGCAGGAGATTCCGAATGTGCAAGAACTCCATAATATGCCAGAGACGCAGGAAGAGCAAGAAGTGCAGGACATTCAAGAAGTCCAAGGTCAACAAGAGGACGGAATTGAGCAGCCAACCATCCCAGAGTGGCTGAAAGAAAGATTGAAAAGAAAGGCGCCAGCGGAGGTACCTGAAGAAGAAGATGATGACACGGATTTCTTGGCAAGGCTAGAGCAAGTTGCCCCGAAAAAGAAGGCCAAGAAATTTTCCACTATCCAAAGGGATGAGGCTGGCAACCGCACATTACAAGTTGCAATACCCACAGCTGACAAGTTCCAAGATGAGATTGCCCCGGAGGAATACGCCATCAAGACAATTGACATGGGTCCGACAACAAAAGGGCAGGAGATTGAGGACTTGGACAATTCCGTGGCCACCATTAAATCCAGGTTGGAAAAGGAAGTGGCGAAGAAAAAAGAATATAAAAAAGAAATTGAGCGCCTAAAAGACTACATCCAGCACCTGACCAAGCCACTGAATGAAGGTGACCAAGCAGCGCTTCTACCTCCAAATTCTTCACAAGAACCAGTTAGAAATTTTGAAGAAGAATTGACTACGGCGAAAGAAGCTAAGGGTTGGATGGATGAAAGGAAAGAAGAGGCGTTGGCGTTCGCGGAGAGACTAGCATGTGTGTATGAGCAGGTTTCCTTTTTGCTGTCACGGGTTGCAGACTTAGCAGAATCTTGGGGTAGCCTCGAGGACATTCAAAACAGGATTATCCCATGCATTCGAGAATTGAAGGGCATCTCGAAACAAAAGTTGATTGATGATGGGATCGTTGAGGCTGGAGCTGCATATGATTTCAATGGATGGTATTATGCTCTGATTTCACGGAAGGGAGTCCTGGAAAATGTGAAGCAAGATAGCATCAAAGTTGAAGAACAGGCGAAAGAGATTCGGAGTAAAATTTACCAGATGGCTGCCGATATGCTCGACAAAGATGTTGTCCGGAAGAAACATTTGCGGCCAAAGAATTTAAAGGAACAAGTGCAGAAAATTTTCTCCACCATCTCCGGGCCACTCATGAAAGAAAACTTCACCAGGGTCTTCAACTTCATGACCATCAGAAATTCTTTCTTGCTACAGGAACCAGAATGGGCGACCACTTTTGCAGGATGTGCTGAGAGCTTGGACTTGCAGGAGTACAACGTCAACGCGCTGCCGGACATTGCCATGGAGGAGGTCAGCTTGATCGTGTCCAGGTTCGCCGAACACAACGCCGCACAAATGGATAAGGATGCCACTCCAGATGTCTAGGGTTTCTCCAGTTAACTGGTTGATATTTTGGAAACCCTAATTAGGGTTTAGTCATGTTAAATCTGGGCCATTGATCTCATTTCAATCTTGGCCGTTCATTGTAATTCTGAAATACTATATAAACCCCCCTTCGCTCTCTTTCATTTCATTAGAAAATTAGAATTAGAGGAAGAATTAGAATTCATTAGAAGTTAGAGCAGATTCAAGAGAATTAGATTGTAGAAAATAAGAGAGAGTTTATGAGATTGTTGTGAGAACACTATTTTGATAATAAAGCTCAAAAGCATGAGGTGCCTTGAATCCTTGATTGTCAAATAGTTGCATGGTCGCATATTTTCTTTCTCATTTAGTAAATTTGAATTAGAATGTATGTTAAAAGAATGATGGATTGATAACGGAGACTAGTGAAACCCAGCTCATACTTTCTTTGAGTGGATGCTTTTCACTCAATGTGCAAAGTTAGACTGAGCTTTTTCGTGGATGCTTAACTTCTGTTTGGATAGTTATTGTTCGATCTGATGGTAATTATTCATTACGTGAAAATCATAAGCACACTCCTAGAAGATTGCACTTGCTCTGTGTAGTTGTCGTATAACGTGGCGAAGCAGAGTATTGTTTACGTGGTTTCATTTAATCTTCGTCGTCTCTTGATTTCTTAGGAATAGTATAGGATTTCTAAAACCCTTACCCTTTTTCACTTTTTTTATAAAAATCCAAAATGATACTGTATTCATGTTTCTGCTTTCCGGAGTAATTCACAAAAGTAAGTCCCCTTGTCATAACCAGCAAATCACATCAAAACCACAGAGCTCATCCGCATTCATCTTAAACATTGGAATTACCATATGATCTTACTTGCAATCTTAGCATAGAAGGTAGTTTTTCAAGAGGGGATAGAGCGTCTTGGACACTTTATTCTAGTAGATGTTTGTTGTGTCACAAAACACGCACCAATAGGTCCAAGAAGAATGTCATTGATGTCAAAGAGATCATTTGTTCAAGAAGAAAATCACTAATTGTTGCTATGGCCAAAGGCCACTAATCCTTCCCCTCTCTATGATCATACAATGGACATGTTTACTCTTACATGGTAGCGCTTAAACTTATATTCTATTCCTTGTCAATGCTGGCCAACCTCCCTCATATTGGCACCTTCATCATATACAAGGCAGACTATCTATGTTGGCCGATTTTCATTATGGCCGACCATACCTTGGCGCCTCAGTAAAAAACAGATATAAATACATATTAATCGGCCAAGTTAAAGTAAGGAATGTCTACTAATATGCAGAGTTAGAAGGCAGCTATTAAGATGCATAAGGCAGTGATTAAGATGTAATAGGGCAGTGATTAATATGTATAAGGCAGCGATAAAGATTACTAAACGAAGCAATAAAGATTAATAAAGGCAGCGATCAGCTTAAGGGTCTATTCTTTTTTTTCTTTTTTTTTTCCTAAGGGGTAAACGCTTTTGACCCGGAGCTATGAATTGGTGAGGTCCCAAATGGGGAACCTGTTGTGACCTTTTCACACATCGCCCCATTGCAAATGGGGACCCTTTGTTTTGCTTTATGGGTTTTTCCTTGGCGTCACATCACTTGTTTTTCTTTACAATGAAGAGTTAAAGAGTCATTCGAGCCAGCGAAGAATTTGAGCCTGGATCATTGTGCAAACATCATCATTGTGCTTAGGAGGTCCGAGGGACAAAGATCGACCGTCGTTTCATCCTCGACATCTACTTTTTGGGGATTGCCTCCGACCCTATTTTTTTAGGGACTTTATTTTTGGCATTTTTGACTTGTTCTGGACTTCCTATTTTTTAGGGGCTATTTTTAGAAAGTTGCTATTTTGGGAAAAGTTTCTATTTTTTTTAGAGTTTCTATATTTGGAAAGTGCCCGAATTTCGAAAATCCACTCAGAAGTTCCAAAAAGTCAATAGAAATCACAGAAAATCAATTTGAAAATTTGTGAAATTCATGATGAAAATCAGAAAATTGGTGAAAATCTGGAAAAATCAGTCAAGAAATCACAGAAAAATGGTGAAAAATCTGGAAAATTCATGGAAAAATCTGAGAAAATCATGGCAAATTTGCCTAAGTATGAGGGCAAGAATTCATGGAGGCATGGAAAGAAGACTGAAATTCATAACCAGCAGGGAAGGAAAGTAAAGTTAATGGCTAAGCTTCAGTCAAGTTCGCCATGGAGACTAGCTAATGGCTTGGCAATGTGTCAAGTCCGCCCAGCTCACAAGGAAATGGCATGGACTCATGGAAAGTCCGCCCAACAACTTCAAAGGCAATGGCATGAAGAGGTGCCAAGTCCGCTGGGAAGAATAATGAAATGGCATGGTAAGGTACCAAGTCCGCCTTGCCATGGCTTGGCAAAAGGTGAAGTCCGCCCAGCATAGCAACATGGAATGACATGGATGAAGGTGAAGTCCGCCCTAAGACAATGGCTTGATAATGACAAAGTCTGCTCCAAAGAAGATGGCATGAAGTCAAGACAAGTCCGCCCAACAACATAGTGAAGAATGGCTTGGCAAAAGGGAAAGTCCGCCGTGCCAAAATGAGAATGGCAAGAACTTCTTGAAGTCCGCCTTACATTTGAAATGGAAGTCTCCAAAGTCCGCCATGGAAAAATGTTCACCAAGTCCAACTTGTAGAGAGAGAGTATGGCAAACAATGAGAAGTCCGATTTCGGGAGATAGAAATGAAGAGTTAAATATGAAATATGCTCCTTCCAAGATGAAAATGACGAAGAGAGTATGAAGTTTGCTTTAAATTCGAAACAAAATTCACTTGGATATCAGGAGAGAGTGTTAAAAAATTTAGCACGAGGCCAGATTTCAGGAGAGAGAAAATGAAAATCTTCATCCAACATTGGGATTAATGAATAAATTTTTGCTAAATTTAAAAAATAAATAAAGATAAAATCAAATAAATTAGCCATTTTGGAGAAAATTAAAAGCTTGAAAATGAAATTTATAAAAATCTTTCAAAGCTTATCCTAAAAAGCTATCTTTAGGAGAGAGAAAATCTGAATTAAATTTAGATTTATTTATTTTACTGCAGGTGGATGACTACACAAGGCGAATCTTCAAAGAGAAAAATGGCAAAGAAAGTGTAAAGTCCGACTTGAAGGGAGATGAAAGAAAACTTGGGAAGTCCACCCTTGCACATGGCAAGACCAACAGGAAGTCCGCCAAGAATTTGGCATCATGAAGACAACGGCAGGCACATCATCAAGTACATCGAACTTACACAAGCCAAATTCAAAATTGAAGACAAATCCACCGGCAAAGTTCATTTGAGCACAAAAATGGCCAGAATCTTGAAGATGTTACAAAATGAAATTGAATAGCCAAAATTTTGCTAAGTATGGGAAATTCTCCACAGAGAAAGTTCCAATTTCCTCCATTGTGACGAAGGCACAGGGGAGTTCCTCTCCAAATTCAAGGCACTTGGAGAAATTCCAAAGCAATCCGGGAAGAAAGACTTAATGACTTCAAGTCTAAACAGGTGCTCCAAGGTGAGGTGAGAAGAAGAAGCCAAAGTCATCCAAGATCAAAGTGCAAAGGATAGAGTCATCGGCAAGGAAAATATTCTAAGGAACAAGACCAAAGTGACCAAGGAAGACATCCAACATGCTGAGGTGGCACCTCGTCATCTTCCAAATCAACATGCAGCAACTTTCTATTTTATTTGTTGGTTCATATTTAGCAAAAAGAAGAAGTGTCCTCGAATGTAATTTTCTCATTGGTCGAGGGGTAGTTAGTTGTAACAAACCCTAATTAGGGTTTTATTTTGTAATCTCGGCCATTGATTCCAAATTAATCTTGGCCATTGAATTGTAATTGGGGAGCCTATAAATTGAGCTCAACCCCTCATTTATAAAGCATGGGAGTTTGTTGCAAAACATGTTGAGATAAGCAATTGTTGTGTATGACTGCCAAAGTAATAAGTAATGAGTAATGCATGCATTGTTTTGATGGTGATTGCTTCTCTTATTTTGGAGTTGGCATGGTTCTTATCCCTCATCATAGTTTAGATTTTATTTCATGTATGTTAGATGAATGCAAGATTTGATAAGTGTTGATTATGGGGAAACTTTTGCTCATACTTTCTTTGAATGGATGATTTTCATTCAATGCATAAAGTTAGCCTGAGCTTACTTTGTGGATGCTTAACTTTTGTCTAGATAAATATTGTTCGATTTGATGGTAGTTATTCATGACGTGAAAATCATAAGCACACTCCCTTGAAGATTGCACCCACTTTGTGTAGTTGTCGTTGAGCGTGGCGAAGCAAAGCGTGGTTATTGGTTCCACCAAGTCAATACCGTCTCTTGAATTCTTAGAAAGTAGATTAGAACTTCTAAACCCTTATCTCCTTTCTTTCAGTTTATTTGATCCATGACCCAAGCAATAGAGCTTCATTGTCTAGACCTTCATTGTGAATTGAACAAGCCTAGCATAAGTCCCTTTGTGTTACCAGCATATCACATCAACCATAGAGCTCATCCACACCTAACTAAAACATTGGAATTGCCGTATGATCTTTCTTGCAGTCTTAGCATACAAGGTAGTTTTTCAAGAGGGGATAGAGCGTCTTTGACACTTTATTCTAGAATGTTTGTTGTGTCATAAAACACGCATCAACAGGACCTCATCCCCAATTTAAACATTCAACAATTACACCCCCGTGGGGTTTGAACCTTGATGGCAAGAATAACACCACAACAACTTAACCATCCTATCATGCCACTATTGGCTCAGCTTAAGGGTCTATTAACAAAAGGATGCATTCTTTGAAAAGAATGCATCCATTATGAAAGGATGCCTCTCTTATAGAGGCAAGAAGCTATAGAAAAGGAATAATATATTGTGGAGAAGATGTGTGTTGAGTGATAGAGATAAATCATATACACCAGCAGTGATAAAATAGATATATGCAGATCTAAAAGAGGTATATGCAGACTTGAAAGAGATTGCATCAAATTTGTGGGAGAGAGGATATGTACAATCAGATTTTATGAAGGCATAGAAAGAGGTTGTTGGAGTTCTCAATAAAACAATCTTTCATGAGGACGTGTCACTAGGGTTTGAGGGCCATCCAAGATATTTTGAGAATAGGGGGATAGGGATGAAACACACCTTTCTGATCCCACCCTTTCTGGAAAACTTAGAGATATCCCCGTCATTTGGGAACATCCTCCTTTTTTGGAATGCCATGGGGTTACCCTGTGACCCATGGGACATCAAACATTCCTATGGAACGCAACATACCTTTAAAAATATCAAAATGAAATTCAAAACATGGATGTATAATTACAAATAAAGATTACAAATATGAAACAATTAAATTTGTTATTGAATTCTTCATGAAAGTTATATAAAATAGTGGCATAGAAAGTCAATAGTTATGGGTAAAAATTTGAACTATATTTAAACTTCAAAATCAAAACAAACTTTAAGATTGATAAGCTATTTCAAATTAAAAATGCATTGCAGACGTTGGCCTTTCTAACAAACATTAGTCTTTTTAACATTGATGGAGATTAATGGTATTGTCTAGAAATTCTAAGTTATTCAAAAAACAATTGGATTCATTTAGGTTGTTTGTTTGTTTGTTTTTTTGTATTTTCATATATTAAAATACAAATTTTCACAGCTTTTTTACTAGCTCTGCCCTTGCTGTCCCCAGAATTTGAGAATTTTATGCCATCTGATCCTTGTGGAAAGACTGCAATAAAATCATTGTGAACAATGATAAAGTTCCCTAGATCAATGGTCTTTTGTAGCAATTTTAGGGAGACACAATCTGGATATTACCAAGATCAAATGAAGTCTTGCAATTTTTGGAAGATGTATTCCAAGGCCAACTTTGGGATTTACATGAGATTGATCATACCATTTGTTCTCACTAATGCACGTGCACTATTCATGCACATTGACAAGCAATTCTATGCCTTGGTCTAAGAACTCAATTTGTGGCATAATTATCTATTTGATAAGGAGATCATCCTACATAATCATCACCAACTTTGCCAATCCTTGAACTCGGTACAAGATTCAGCCATATTAACACCCGAATTTTGAAGCAGGCATCTTAGATTCAACAATTTCATCTGGTCATCAAAAGTATAGAGCAGGTATCACCAACAAAGTGGCAGCTCTTAGTTCTTTTCCTTCTTGAGTTTGTAGCCTCTTAAATATTCAATGCTCAACCTTAGAATTGGAAAATTTTCACTAGTTCCCAATGGGTTTGGTTGTTGATGCTTTATAAGTAGTTCATGGTGGTACCATTGGCAGGATCAGTTTTTATACTAGGTCACCAGCTTTCCATTCCCACTCATCCCTCTGCCAAGTTAAACTCAAGGAGGCTGTCACCCTCCTATGGTGGGCATTTTGGTGTACACATGACTTCACAAGAACTTGATTACTGCTTGTATTATCCTTCTAAGCAGAAGTAGATTGAAGATTGCATTTGTCGGTGCTCTCTTTGTACTTATTCTAAGCTTTCCAACCAAAGTCGTGGATCGTATCAGTCATTACTGTTACCTTCTTGACCATGGGAATCTGTAGACTTTATTACTGGTCTTACCAACACATGTTGCCATACCGCATGCTTGCAGTGTTGTGCCAGTTTCCTAAATTGGTGTTTTTATGCCACACAGAAAGACAGTTCATATTCCATAGGTTACCCACTTATGAAGTTTGTCATAATGAAGAATGTCCCTTAATTACCAGGAATTACTTCACAATACACAAGTGTTAGACAAACTAAACAAGGCTAATGCAATATAATCCTCGTCATACATGATTTATAGTTTGATTTGAAGTCAATAACTGAGGGAGATGAATCTAGGTCATTCACTTTGATTTGAAGTCAATGACTAAGGGAAATGATCGTCTATTCTTCTTGATTGGATAATGAGGGGAGAATAGCGGTCATTTACAACCTCTTGTTTTTGCGGGACTTAGGTATGGACTCGTCAAATTATCAAATGAATCAAGGGTCAAAGACAGCATAATACAGTGTTCATTTCTTCCTTCTTATTACCATTCAGCAGTTCAAGAATTCTTGTTTTGCTGATTACGAGCTCTTATAGTATTAAATAAAAGCTTATGCTGTATGTTCCATATAAAGGCACGATGGGACCTAATGTAAGCAATTGTGTGAAGATATTTTTATTTGGCTGCTGCGATTAGTGCTTAAAAATTTTAAATCAATACAATGTGAATTTTGGAGATAAATTTACTTGATTATAGTTGTGTGTTCAATACAGATCCAGGGAATGAAGTTTGTAGGGTTATCTGTTTTGATTAGGGTTGAGACCATAACACAAGGAATCAATTAAATTATATTTTTGTTAATTGAATGGTAGCATCCTGTCATGGAATGGAAAGAATTAAGAAACAATCCACTACAGACTACTACTTGAGTTCCAAAGCAGGGCATTTGACAGATTGTCATGCTGCAAAACAAGTCAATGCAGCAATAGTTATAGGGGAGATATAATATACCCATAAATCTATTTTGTAACACCTTGGAAGAATATAACGCATTGCTAGTAATTTCTTGTATTCTTGAAAAATTGTAGGATAATGAGATAAAGATGGATTATTGCTAGACAAGGAACATGGTTGGAGATATCATTGGTAAGTCTCCACTTTAAAGAATGAGTTTGTCCGTACCAATCCCAATCATAACCTTACAAGCCTCAAAGAAGATGATTTGTTTCAGATAGAATTTAATTAAAATTCAGCATGGCACATGAAAACACAATATCTATCAACATAAATGCACGTGTAAGTCTAGCTGGTTTAAATTAGAGTGCACACAAGCTTAGTGTACTTGCAATAGTAGCTACAAAACAAGAAAGATGATGGTAAGTGTTTGAAAGCATTCTATTAGGCTTTTGAAACGCATCACTTGTGTTGTCCTCCCTAAGAGTTCTGTGTTCTGCTGTCTTTATTCAAGATGTTTAATAATCAAAATCATAGATGTTAACCAGTGCTGTATTTTGAAGCTGGTTCTCTCTCCTTTAACTTTAATATTGTCTACAAGCCACTGCACAAATTTTGTAAGTTTTCTTTTAATCTAAACCTTAGGTGAAGGCTCTTATAATGTACTCTTATTTGCAAATTAGAAGCTGACACTGCTAAAATACATGACATTTTTTGAATTAAAATGGTAACATTGTCTAGCAATTTTTTATTCTGTTTGACTTAAAATGCCAATTTAAGTTTGACTAGTAATGGTCAATTTATTTGATTGATGTGTAAAACCTAAAGGTGAAGATTTTTTTTATGGAAACAGGATCAATGGAAAACGACTCTGTTGTTACGTGCAAAAAATTCTTTGAAGGCCAAAGAACTGGAAGAGGATGACCTTACTTAAGAAGTATTGATTGTGTGATGCATCGATGCGACCGTTGTAGGTTTTCCTATTGATCCAATATTCAAGTTTGTATTAGAAGCTATGTTACTGTTCATATATAGGATTAAAATCAGATTTATAATGTTGTGGGATTTGACTCTACTACACAAGTAGCCATTATGACCTTACTTCGAAGTATTAATTGTATGATGCATCAATGTGATCATTGTAGATTTTCCTATTGATCCAATATTCAAGTTTGTATTAAAAGCTATATTACTGTTCATATATAGGATTAAAATCAGATTTATAATGTTTTGTGGGATTTTGACTCTACTACACAAGTAGCCATTATACTTATGATATTTCTTTCCATGAATGTTGGTAATAGTGTTAAGGCAAAGGGATCCACTTGTAATTATAAGGCAAAGGAACCCACTTAGCACACAAGCACCTTTGAATGCTTGCTAGTGTGAAGAATGGTGGAATGGTGAAATCATATTTACTGCTTTGGGCTTTTCATCCTCTTAACTTGTTTCCCCATTGACTAAGATTTTAGAGAATGTAATGCCTTATAAGTCACCCTTGTACCACAACTCTTACCAAGGTGGGACTATTTACTGCTTTCGGCTTTTCATCCTCTTAACATGTTTCCCCATTGACTAAGATTTTAGAGATTGTAATGCTTTATAAGACACCCTTCTATCACAACTCTTACCAAGGTGAGACTAAATTACAATCCAATCATGTATTTAGGATAGAATAAGAAAATAATGTACAATCTATAAGATTTGACCATAGAACTACATATTTCACTTGCACCCCTTCTAGCATGAAAATATTGTTGTAGGTAGATATACTATGCATTGCTTCTTGCATCCATAGTACTTGCTTTGATTTTGATAGAGATTTGCGCCATTTATTTCTACCAGAATTTGTAAAGTTTGATTTTTCACTTAGACAAATGATTGAATAATTTAGTATAGACATTGAAAAGTTTGAGAAACTAACCACAAAGTAAATAGATAAATAACAAGGTGCCATGGAGTAGATGTGACCTATGAGTAAATTGCCACTTAGAATTTTCTCTAGATTTTGAATTAAAAAAAATTCTAAATATTCACAGGCCTTTAAACATTTTTTAAGAACATGATTGTTTTATTGAATTCTTCCTTATTGTTTGAGATAGGGCATAAGTGTTTTTCCATGAAGTAGATGTGAGCTATGAGTACTAGCTTTTTTTCGTTAAGAGTTTAGTTTCTAGACCTTTGATTTTATGCACGTGTTTTGAAGGCCTTGTTTGAGCTAAGGTTTTAAAGATAAATTGAAGCTTCAAAGCTCAATTCAATGAATATTAGGAGTGGTGAGTAATAAGTCATGGAAACGTCTAGTTAATACCATTCAATGCTATCATCCAAGGTTGAAAAGAATCTACAAATAGAAATTGCTACATGGATTTTTTTGTATGTTTATATTGATCCTCAATGAGATTTATAAGTGAAAAAATTGTGATTTAAGAGTCATGTCTTGGGTTATGAAATAATTAAATGTGATTTGAGAGTCATGTCTTGGGTTATGGAATAATTAAATGTTCAAAGATTTGTGGCCTCTAAGTGGATATTGTGAAAGTACTTTCCTTTTTGTGCCTGAGTTGATTCTAAATAAATAAAGCCACAGTAAGGATAATAAAGGGACTTATCTATTCAAAATCTAGAAAATGGTATTCTTAGATGTCATATAGTAACATGAGCACCAACTGTTTGAAGAATATACTCTTTTATACTTGGTTCAACATGAGAGGATTTTTGGCATCAAATTAACAAAGGGTGGATTCTTAATATGGAGGTTAACATGACAAGGTCCTTTTTTATAAGATGTACAAATATCTTATTGTAATGGTGAAATTAGCAATACCTTGATGGGAATGTCTTAAATTCAATAACATATTAGGGTAATCTCATAATAATGAATCCCACTTTTGGGACATTCAATTTTTCATAGGGAGGGAAGATTTCTTAGAGCACCTTTGTTCGAAGATATTTCTTTGGAGGAAGGTCCTTCATTTGAAGGTTTGCACGTAGAGACCTTCAATCAAAGGTTAACCTTTGAGCAAAGATATTCTTCGTTCAAAGGCCCTCTTTACATAGAGACCTTCAAACGAAGGACCTTCGAATGAAGGAGCTTAACATGACAATTTTGGATTTTGCTTCAAACTTTCCTCAGAAAATCAAGTTTCAAACCTTAGGTTGGACCTTCAAATGTAGTTAACTTGACAAGACAATTTACAAGATCGTAGTCCTTGAAATGAGCTTTCCAACAAGTATAGTTGTGATACGTTTTCATTTTATTATGTATTCAATTTTCAATTTTTATTGAACATAGGTTTTTCACCGAACATCAAGTTCTTTGTTCTAGATAGGTGGAAAAATAGTAAAACCATTGTAAAAAAATTCAAAAAACACTTTTGCACTAGGTATTGATGTCCTTGTTTCACAAAAAAAAATTGAATTTTGATATATACACAAGAAGTTATGCTTGACGACATACACCTATGTCCAAATTATAGTTATATTGACTTCAAAAATTAATTTAAAAAAATATGTAACAAAAAATTATGAAAAAATATCCATGCACTAGACATTGATGTTAAAAATCTATATTTTAAAAAGTAGAATTTTATCCTTTCTAGAAAAAAGTTGTGTTGGATGACATAAACGTTACTTTTTGAAAATGTTTACTATTAAAAACTATATATATATAATCTACACATAAACCACCATAAATCATTAGTTCGCATCATCTTCAAATTCCTAACGGTTTATCTGCTATAGGTCTCAGAAAGTGAAGACTCAATTAAAAATGTTTATATAAATGCCCATCTTGGCCAAAAAGTGGGGCTCATTATTGTGGGATTACCCATTAACAATTGTCATATTCTTGTGTTAAGTTAGTTTGTAGCCATATTCTTATCCATCCTTATTTGCATTAATCCTCAAATATTTGTTATATATTCATTGTTGTTTCACCTCATTGGTATCAATTTCAATGCATTCATTCCTAACCTCAATACCAACACTTTAGCATGTTAGATCATCTTTGACTACTATGAGTTGATCCAATGCAATCCAAAAGAGAGTGGGAATGATCCTCAATTTCTATAGCTCTAAATCAAAATTCAAACTTTCCTTCCACTTTCTATTAGTTGTCATGAGCTGACTTAATACACATTCATGCAAGATGTTTTCATGCCATGATATTTAAATGTAGTTATTGTGCACCTAATTGTATAAGGAGAACAACATTAAAAGGAATAGTTAGAGCACACTTTGATTCTAAAAGGACAATAAATAAATTGACTTTATAGCATCATTATATGGGTTATTTGTAGGTCTATCAATGTTGTCTTTGATCTTTATCACTATCATTAATTTAGCCTACCTGGAGGAGTTTATGTTGAACTCCTCAACACCCCAAGATCATTTGCAAGACAAAATAATTTCCATAGGATAGAAATGGAAAAAATGTCATGCTATGATTATGGATGCAAGATTGTCAGATTGAATATGATGACAACCAGATTGTTGGATTGTTGATTGTTAGATTGTTGTTACAATGTACACATGAAGCCTTTCTTATATAGGCAAGGTGTGATGATGTACTTGCATTAAATGATTATGTCATAATTAAATGACACAAGCCAACATTAAATGACCTATGACACAAGCATTAAATAAAAGCCAACTAGATAAGAGAAGATCTTATCTAGACAACTAAGACTTCTAGAAAAAGCAATTAGGACCTATGTGGACTTAACATGTAAATAGGACCTAGATAGGTAAAACACCTATTTACACCAACATAGGGGTTTGATCTAGGAGAACTTGTTTAACTGTCAAGTTGGCAAATTCATCAATGAAGTCTTTACACACTATGTTGATAGATTTAGATATCTTGAATAAAATGGTGAGAAAACCTTTTGACTCACATCTTGTTAAAGCATTCTTGCAAATCTCAAATCAATCTCACATAAAAGATTAGTTTTGTGACCCCATAGGGCTTGTAATCAATCCACAAGGTTTTTTGTGACAATGTAGGCTTTGAGACTTCATAAGGATGAGGTAGATGATTTCATGATAATGACAAATTAATTTGGAATGTCATCAACAATAATTATTTCTCATCAATCCTAAGTTAAGCCCCTCTATCCTCTTGTTTACTTGTTGCATTTATTTCAATTCAATTACCAAGTCTTAGCTTTATTATATAGGTTAATTTTTGTTTTTCTGTTTATTGGTTACATTTATTTAATTAGCCTATAGTAGATAATTTAGTAAAATTATTTATTTTTGCACACCTATATATATTGATGAATTAGAGCTATTTATTAATACCAAGGTAAAAACATATGGTCAATCCTTAAAAAGTAGAAGGAAAAATGACATTACACTCAAAATCAAACACAATGGCCTAGCTAGGAGATAAAACAAGTGGCCCCCAAAAGGAACATCCACAAATACACAACCTTCAAAAGGAAAAAATTGCCTACACTACATACATTCAAAGTTTAATCATTAATATGAATAAAATTAAATAGCAAGAGCTATAAAAATAGCACTAGAAGAAGGGGTTTGAATAATTAGGGTTACCTTAGCCTCCATCAAACAAGTCTTTTCCTCCTTCCATAAGCTCCCAACTTTTGAAAGTAGTGTCTTGTCCCTAATTGGGGCCATCTTGCAAATATGAATCCTAAAAAATCCATCCACCTTGATCGATAGTAGGAAGAGACTGACTAAGAGGTTTCCCAATTAGTGGTAGAGAAAAGCCTCTTTTACAAATATGATACTAGTGTCGAAAGGACTTTAAACAACCATGTTTCCTCTGATGGGGGATTTGTCCCACGTAGGGAACTTGAGAATAGAACACTAACAATAATGATGGGGGCATTCTCCCAATGATCAAGTGGGTTTTGAACATGTTGAACTCAAGGGCCACTTTATTGGCCTAAACTTGTATCTACATGAGCTCAAAATGAGTGTGTTGTTTGGAATTTCATCACATTAGACACCTCCAATGATTTGGAGTGAATAGAAAATTTGAATCCACAATAAAGTCAACAAATATAGCATAATTCCTATCTTTCTATATGCAAAAAATAATATTTAATTTAAAAGCATGCCATAGGTGGGAGAACTTGATGAGACATTTGGCTCCATCACCAAAAGAAAATTATGCTTATTAAAAGGCTTAGGTCTTAGAGGTTAAAAAACACAAATCCACTTTTAGGTTATTTATGTAAAGTGCATAGCCAAAACAAATGTACTAGAGTTTTTGGTTGCCCACTAGACAAACATTTTTTATTATCAACACCAAAATGCTTTAAATAGTTGCCAATAGGAAGACCTTGGGAAAGAAAGCATTAGAGGAAATGAGTAATCTTGGGCTCCACAATTAGTTCCTAGAATATTTGAAAGTGTTTGTTCCAGATAAATTGAAGACAATAGGAAAATGTGGTGGTATAACTATGGAAGGGAGTATCACTGTACCACTTCTAGTTCTTCCACCAAGGCTTAGTAGAATGCACATACATTTTGTGCAATTTTTGTGAAGGCATAACCACAATTATCATTTGGAAATTTTCTTTGTTCACAAGGTTCAAATTGAACTTAGCCATGACTTGCAACTAAGACAACCAAGTGGAATGGACTTTGGATTAAAGATCTTATAGATGCCCAACTCCTCTTTTTAGGAACTCTGGGAAGTGTTTCCAAGGAATCTTCACTAACTTATCTTGAAAAAAATGGCGAGATCACCATAAGTATTTTTAGTTGATGGATAAATCATAATACAATTGATCTAGATAACACATTAACCATGGTTGCATGGCTTCCTAAGATTTGACATACTTTTGGCTACAAAATTGCTAATAATTTTGCTGAGAACATAAGAGATCACAAGGGAATGGAAACCAAGGGCATTCTATGGGTTCTCACATACGAAGAGTTGGAGGAATATAATTGTGCAACAATACTTTCTAGGATTTATTTCTAGCACAAGCTCTAACAATTCATTCAGTGCAATGTTTAATTCTTTATCTATTCACATCAATACACCCTAAAACTAAAGCCTCTAGGAAGGCAACATATATCCCAAAAAACTCTATGAAACGCTTTATCATGATTTGAATTGGTCCAAAGAAAATATTGTAGAAGCTTTTCAAGTTTGTGGTATGAAGACTTAGAAGGCACCCAATATGAGGAGTAATATATGTGTGGGAGAAAGTACTTTAGAACATATTTGGAACTTTCCAACCATCAAAATTGGCTTAGTAATCTAGTAGGCTAGTATTTTTCATTGTATTGATAGCGACTTACCACATAATAGATTGAAAATATTGCAAAGAAAAATGGATCCCCACAAACTTGAAATCTTCCTATTGTCAACAGGCTTCTAATGAAAATAATTAAGCCAAGTCGGAGATGGAGAGAATGGTTGTTTGTAGTATTATATTTTAATACATTGCATGTTGGAACCATAAGATAAGAGAAAGGTGTCAAGACAATTTAAATCTTGCATAATATTATATTCATCTTCAAGCAATGTGAGGAACTGCAAGTTTTTGCCAAAATAAGTATTGGCCAATTTTTTAGAATGCTTCTAGGAAGGTATATTCTGTTAACTTGTCTTTGCAAGAAGTCATTGGAAAGAATATAGCCAAAACCCTCAACAACCATGACATGCTAGAGTTCAACCCTACCAAATGGATCAAAAAGGGCTAAATTACTCCAATTGGATGTCATTGATAGGAAGGAATGCATAAGCATCTACAAATGTAATTTGAACTAATTGAATAAAATTGGAGTCAAAGTAAAGAGCACCAAGCATGTCTAGGACAAAAGGCTACTCAATTCTATCATAGGATTTCTCAAGTTGATTTTGATAAAGATCGCTTTTTTGGTTCCAAATTTCTAGTCCATTCGACACCTTACTAGACAATAATGACTTTGTCTAATATATATCTACTTTGAATCAAACCAATTTTCTCTAGTTGAATAATGAATAGTAAAATGTGCCTAATTTGAAGAGGAAGGGCCTCAACAATGATCTTGTAGTAGACATTCAACAAAGTGATGGGCCTCCATTTATAAATCAATTTAAGATCATCAACTTTAATTATGAATTTGACATTTCTTTTGTTAATAAAAGAACATAAATAATTGATACAAAATACTTAAAGATAAATTTTATGTAGATTAGGGTCGACATCTTTCTAAAGGATTTTATAAAATTCCTAGGGAAATCCATCACATCCAAGAGCATTATCATTTTCCATGCAATACACTACTAATTGTGGTGGGAAAGATATCACAACCTTGTTCATATGTTAAGATTAAGAACAATGTAATTTTCATGCTATAAAATAGAAAACCTAAATTTTTGGGCTATAGATTTCATTTTTGGCCAAAATGAATATTTTGGGTTGTTTGACATCACTTCTAGGGATGTTCAGTGTGTAAATCTCTTCAAGATTCACAACTTAAAGTAAAAGGGGCCCTAATTTCTCTTGGATAAAAAGTTATGACCTTTAAAAATTGAACCTTTTTCATTAAACACACAAAAATATTTAGGACACAAAGGAGTTATACTTGTTGACCAACTTGTGACATGTTATGCCACATCATAATACATCTTTAGAAGGAGATAATGGAGCCAAAATAGACCACCCAAGTTGGTGAGTGTATGACATGTGGAAAGAATGTGCTAGTTTTAGCCTGAGAACTCATCTTGGGATATGGGTGTTGGATTTCTAACTAGGGATTTGGTTTTATCTCATGGTTTTGTAATTACCATTTTATAGTTTCATGTGTTATTTATCTTATTTATTGGGTGATTGATGCTTGAGAGTGAGTTTTGTAGGTATTATTATGCTACTAGAATTACTCTAGATCTTTGGTTGGTGACACTTTTATAAAGGATTAGACTTTGCAAATGTCTTGGTAACCTTTGATTATTGAATTTTACATTGATTTGCTTTGGAATGTGGAGTTTTTTCTATTGAAAGGGTTTACTCCACCTAAATCATCATTTTATAGTATATTTCTAATTTTTTTTCATAAATGTATGATTTCTTTAGTTTATTTTCACATACCTTCTCTCATATATGAGTGTAGGAGGCATATTCTGCACCTTTTCTTTCTTTCATATTGGAGGTCCTCTTGGGAGAGGAGTTTGTTATAGGCCACAACATGAACTGTGGAAAGATGGTGGGGGACCACATCTAAACAATTCTTGATCACTTGTTCCAAATTGAGTGAAGAGTCTTGAGTGCAATGTTGAACACAAGGATTCATGACCTCAAGAAGCTAAAAATTTGACTTTCTAACATCTTTGTTGGTTATGATTGAGTAGAGTTTCTTTATTGTTAAACCCTACAAAAATTCCATTGGGACTTTATTTCCAAACTTTAATGGGTGAAGTTTTTCTTTTATTTGAGCTCCCTAAACAACATACACATCAATCACATGCACCTAGGGGCACAACATGTCCATATAAGCTTCCAAGGGATTATTAAAAGGTGCCACTATAAGCTAAGAACTATGCTAATTAAGATTGAAGGACATGGTTAAATATTACTTGTATTCCTTGCTAGTTAGATACCATAAATTCTTAAGAAATTGCTAGTGCAAGTGATGTCATTGGTCCACAATGGAATCCAAATTGTATTACCTCTTGAATTTGGTACAAGATTCTAAACATGTTAGATGTTAGCCAATGTAGACTTATAATGAAGTGAAAAATTAAAAGGGATATATTTTTTAAACTTTAGGTTTATGAAGACCAATTATAGTTGGTAATGGACTAGGGAGTGGTTAAAAAATACATAATCTAACAAGGTTCAATTGGGAGAGAATAATAGCTGAAAAAGAGAAGTGTGGTTCCTTTGATATCATAGCATGATCAATTATGAATCTTTTAGAACAACACAAGTTGGATCATGTTTAACAATGAAAATAAGTGTTTATATTGGAAACATAGAGGCCTAATTTATTACACATGTAAAGCCATGTCCTTTGTTTTCTAGTTTCCTATCTAATTTGCAAGTGATCTAGTTTGTTAGAGGTCACCTCAACTATGTTGAAGTTGAAGCTAAGGTTCCATTGGGCCTTGGATAGTTCATTCAGTAAGCACCACATAATAGATTCCTTTTATTTGTGCCATTTGAAGCATGAATATTCACAATGTTTGAGGCTTTATTGTTGACAAGGACCTACAAGGCCTTCTTAGATGGGTTTCATCCATGTCTAACATAGTTAGAATGCCACTTGGTATCCAATAAATTTGCAATCACTCCTTATCCTTACTCACACTATTAAAACAAGCACGGCATGGCCATATGACATGACATATGTTTGAGAGGGGACATCAATCCATTATATATGTGATACAACCTACCCCTACCTCTACCTACTTCTATTGGTGGTACCTACTCTAGAATGGGATAGGATCCCTATAGAAAGAGGGTGGGGGTAGCACCCTTACTATGTTATAGATAGATGCTAAACTTTATATAGCTTGTGCTAGATGGCTAATGATCATTAATATAATAATGCCATGCACGTATTTTAAAAGTGACTGTGAGCCATAACAGTCAACCTCTAATATCAATTGTAAACCTAGATTTATCTTTACAATAGGTGTAATCTCCCCCTTTAAATATTTGAGGCCACATATTATATTATTATACATGACATTAATTATAGAAGAGGAGTGGGAAATAGGGAATTCCTTGATAGTTCTTTGTTGTTTCCCACTCATTCACACATATAGCAAGGAGGGTTGCTACCCTTCCCCTAAGACACAAATATAGTTGGGTCACTATGTTTACCTTGACACAATTATTCATTGTCAATATGATCAAGATAAAATATTGATTTGAAAATAGGTTTTAATTGCCAGCAAAAATATTTTTTTGGTTTGAAAATAGTTTTAATTCACCCAATTTTTTGGTTTCAAAATAGGTTTAATTCTTCGATGAAAATATTTTATTGGTTTGGGAAAAGTTTTTAATTACCAATGAAAATATGTATTGGTTTTAAAAAATTATAATTCACCAAGATTTTCTATAGACTTCTGTCGATTACAAAAGATTTACCAATTGAGATTTTTTTTTCCTGAAGAAAAAAAAATGTCAATAAAATTAATATTTTTTTTGGGAAGTATAGAAGATTTTCCAGGTTTATACACCTTCTCTGAGGGGGGGGGGGGTTTCTTAAAGTTATCCCTAGTTCACCCCCTATGAACAAAGTGAAGCCAAGAAAAAATGTCAAAATGTCAAATGTCAATGCATCGCTAAGTTCAGCCCCTATGAACAAAGTGAAGCAAAATAATGCCAATGTATGCCCCCACTTAAAATAAATTGCTAAACACCATGTTGTGAGTAATTACTTTAAAGTAGAAAAATGATAAATTCCATGTAACAAAAGATCACAAGAGCATATTTGGAAAGCCCTATGCCAATGATAAGTTTCCAAATAAAGCTACTTCATGGAAAGGGGTTTCCCCCAAACACAATGCAACAAACAACATAGAAAGGTACATTGAGGGATCCATAGATCTGAGCTCAATATAAATTTTTTCTACAATGATATAATAGATCTCAGAACTGACATCATCCCCTAAACACTCGTGGAGCAACAAACACAAAAGAGGAATGACACATAGAGACATAAAACAAAGAACCTATTGGGTCAACATGGAAGAGACCTAAATGTCTCAACACCGTGCATCATCCCCGAAAGGAAAACACAAGACGAAAAGGAAAGACAATATTTACAACATATAGAAGAATGAAGATAAAAATATAAGAATGTCACAATAGGCTCGTTTCCTTTGTATCCTTGTGCCAATGAAGCAAAAAGGGTCATCTGAAGGAAACTCAACCATAAAAACATGCCAAGCAGCACAACACAAGAGATCACATCATGTGCAGGAAAACACAAAGAACACATGAACAAACATAAAATAGTATGTCACATGCAAACTGACCTAAAGTAGGTTGTCTTCATCCCAATCATGGTCATCATAAATGGGAGGATAACTAAATAAATGAACAACAACAAGTGTTGTAATAGGAGCATCTCTAGGTGCAACACATGATGTGTCACTCTCATAAGGAGGATTAGCATAGTTTCCCCCATCTAAATTCATTTTCTTTGAAAATAAAATATTAAGCTCATTATGCACCTCCTCATCAATTTTAGCAATTTCAACATCATCATCCAAATTGATCACAATAGGAGGTTTTATGAAAGTCGTAGTTGAATCTTCTTGTTTCATGTTTTGTTTTGGTGAAAGTTGGATTTATTCTTGATTTGTGTCTATAAGTGTTGGATTATCATGCATTGTTTTGTTCATTTCTTCCAATTTGTGAGAAATAGCATGACATCTTCGCCTACACTCTTTAGCATTTAAGTTTCTTCTTGCACAATTTTCAAGTTGTGATTGTGTAGAAGTAGGTCTCTTAACCATCGATCTCTTTTCTTTCCATAAGGAAGAAACTGAAGGAGCCACCATGGGTTGGGGAACCACTGTCTCTTTAGGTTTATACACTTGTTTTATCTTTTGAGGCCCTAAATGGATCATTTTATTATCTCTTAGTCTTTCGTATAAGATGGGTGGAGGAACAACATACTTTTCTTGGTTATTTGGGAGGGTTTTTGGTTCAAGCTTAGGTTCATCCACGATGTGCTGGGGAGAAGGAACAACCATGGACCTATCATTCTCATGAATATTTCTAAGAGATAATTTGGTTTTGTGCTTTTCCTTAAACTTTTGATATGACTTGAAAAATAAATCTTCGCGAGGCTCTATAGGTTCCATAAGTTCATTCTAAAATAAATACAACAAAAAGTTCCCATGAGAAGATAAAGGACTAAATCCACTATGATGTACTGTAATATCTCATTTTCAAAGGGGAATTTTATGCACTTATGAATGATTGATGGGACATTGTTCATGGAGCGCAACCATGGATAGCCTAACATCACATGTAATTGGTCTGATGATGGGATGATGGAGAATGAGACATCTAATTTTTTTGGTATGATTTTAAGAGGAACGGTTATGGAGCCAATTATAGGGAAATAAAAACCATTATGAGTTTTTATCCATGCTTTTGGTTGTTCATAAGTATCTTTATAAATCTCTTGCATAAAGAGGAACTCCTCAGTGATCACATTCTTTGCACATGCAGGATCAATGAGTATTCCTTGCACAAGTTTTTCATTGATACAATGAACAATGTAGAGAGAACCATTGGGTGCATGTCTAAGTTCATCATTATTAGTAAAAGAAATATCAGGTAACAGGTTTGGTTGGATTGCTCAATATGAAAATTAATTAAATGGGATAGGCTATGCAAAACCTCTATTCCATGATCATCATTAAGCAACCTCATCATGCTGTCAATTATAGGGATTGTTGTGCTAGCAAAGTATTTAGTACTTGTGCATAGTTTTGAAGTTTTTCTAGTTCTTTGTCCAATTTTCTTAGTTTATCTTCAAGAACATGGGAAACCATAGTCTCAACATCTGTAAAGGTAGGTACTTGTATAGTTGTCATTAGAATCGTAACATTAGGAATAGAGTCCAAAATGGGTTGAGTATTGAAAAAAATTGTCGTGAAGGGGTTGGAGAACTCAAGATCCACAATGGATGCACCAACAACGTGGGATGCCATGAGTCTCAAACTTCATCTCATTGAAGTATTGGCAATATGACACTAGGTCGTGAAACTCATACAAGTTCCAAAATGCTAAAGTGTGCCCAAGATGAACACTAAACTAATGAACAAGCACAACAAATAGCCAGAAATAGAAATCAAATCCCAAAAACCAACAAAAAATGCAAAGATAGATACTTGACAAAAATTTGAGCTAGAAAAGGCAAGATAGGGGTACCCAGGGCACCTATGTCCTAGGCAAGCTTTTACAAAACTAAAAGTTTTGACTATCTAGTATGTTGTTTAAGGTTTTTGTGAGTGGTTGCAAACATGTATAGTAGTGAATTGTTTTCTAGATTTTATTGATTTTAAGATTGTAAATTGAGGAATACAAACATACCAAAAATGTTGAGAACAAATGATTGTTTGAAAATATAGAAACAAAATTCAGATAGCATAATGCAACAAAGAACATAGAGACAAAGATCTTATGCAAATTTCAGGCACAAAATGCAAGATAGAGGTGCCTAGGGCACCTATGTCATAGATTGGGTGTTTGAAAATTCAAATTTTGAATGTGTTGACTACTATTTAAGATTCTCATACTTAACTACATACAATTCTGACAGTGAATATTTTTCCAAATTTTAGTGATTTCATGACTATGTAAAGGGAAATGCAAGTATGCAAATGTATGAATGATGAATGGAAAATTTTGAATGCAGTTTTCAAATCTAGGATGAACTAATTGACTTATATGAAGATGCAATATTTTGAAATAATGATTTGATGCAATTTTAAAGCAAAACTATGTAATTTTTTTTCACTTTTTAACAATATGCAAGACACCTAAATGGATGTAAATGACACTTGTTATTTTGTTTTCAGATTTAAATGACCTAATGCAACTTATAAATGCATATCTATGCTAAAATGACTGTAACAAACCCTATCAATGCAATATGAATACATTTTTTTTTAGATTTTTATGCTTTTTATGAAAAAAATGATGCAAAATGAAACAAAATGATATGCACAACGTAGATCTAGGGTGAATTTTAGAAGGTATATAATGTTAACAGGTCGGGTTCACCAAAATGAAACAAAGGGAAAGGGACCCTTTGTGGATTTGACACCTTTCCCAAAATGTTTTATTTGTATATATGGGGGGTTGTGAGATGCAATGATCCAATTGTCCCAATGATGCAAATTCTTAATTTTATATAGAAACAACATAACTAGAATATCATAGAGAAAATCAAACCCCAGAAATAGAAAGGGGAGGGCAATGTGCAACTGTAGTATAAATTTCAGCAAAAATCGTTGAGAAGTTGGTGTTGGGGGTGCCACTATCCTACTAGGGCTTTTTCAGATATGTTTTTGCAGTCCTCTAATGTCGTATCTTTGCTTCCATTTCTCACTTGTGAATTGTCTATATCACTTCTAGATATTTCTATAATTGATTTTTTGTGGGTTGTCAAGGACTAGGTTTCAAATGCAACAATAAGTAAAGTGTCTTCAAACTTCTTTTGATCCTCTTTAACCTATAACCTTCACATTCACAAAGAGGTAAAATGGTGTGCCATTTTAGGGTCTTTCCTCAGCCAAACCATGTGTTAGTGTTTCCACTTCCATAATGATTTTTGGAGGTTGGGAAAGCACTCCAAGATTTTGGGTTGGAAATCCAAAGCAAATCCAAGCCTAAGGCTTGGGGATTCCCAAAGCAAGAAATAATGTGAGCGCATTATAATGCACTCACATTATGTCTTTCTTTGTGTTTTTCTTCTTTTTTCTTTTTATTTCCCAAAGCGAGAAATAATGTGAGCATTTTATAACGCGCTCCCATTATGTCTCGCTTGAAATTATTTTTGTGCAAGTTTACTAAATTTATGTTTGATGTATGTATGTTTGTATATATATTTTAATGTACGTATATATGTATGAGTGCTTAAATGTATATGTATGTATGTATGTCTATTTGTATGTACGTATGTACGTACGTATGCATGCATGCATGTATGTATGTATGCATAGATGTATGTACCTATTTATTTATGAATTTATTCTTGTATGTATGCATGCATGCATGTATGTATGTATGCATGCTTGTATGTATGTATGTATACTTATATGTATGTATGTATGCTTGTATGTATGTATGTAAGGGTTTTGGGTTTAGGGTACGTAAGGGTGAGGGTATAGGGTATAAGGATGAGGGTTGAGGTTTTAGGGTTTAGGGTTGAGGGTTAAATGATAGGGTTTAGGTTTGAGGGTTAAATGATAGGGTTTAGGGTTGAGAGTTAAGGGATTAGGGTTTAAGGGTTTAGAGTTTAAGGGTTAAGGGTTTAGGTTTTAAGGGTTGAGGGTTTAAGGGATTAGGGTTTAAGGGTTGAGGGTTAAGAGATTAGGGTTTTATAGTATAAGGTTGAGGGTTTAATGTATAGGATAGAGGGGTGAGGGTTGAGGGTTGAGGGTTGAGGTCAAGGGTTTAGGGATAGGGATTAGGGTTTAAGGGTTGAGGGTTGAGGGATATGGATTAGGGTTTAGGGTTGAAGGATTAGGGTTGACGATTGAGGATTTAAGGGTTGAGGGTTTAAGGGATTAGGGTTTAAGGGTTGAAGGTTTAAGGGATTAGGGTTTAAGGGTTGATGGTTTAAGGGTTGATGGATTAGGCTTTAAGGGTATAGGGTTGAGGGTATAATGTATAGGGTAGAGGGTTTAAGGATTGAGGGTTGAGGGATTACAGGTTTAAGGGTTGAGGGTTGATGGATTAAGGGTTTAAGGTATAGGTTCAAAGGATTTGGGTTGAGGGTTTAATGCATAGGGCATAGGTTTTAGGGTTTTAGGGTTTAAGGGTTGAGGGTTGATGGATTAAGGGTTTAAGGTATAGGGTCAAGGGATTAGGGTTGAGGATTTAATGTATAGGATAGAGGGTTTACAGTTTAAGGGTTGATGGATTAAGGGTTTAAGGTATAGGGTTGAGGGATTAGGGTTGAGGGTTTAATGTATAGGATTGAGGGTTTAAAGGTTGAGGGTATAATGCATAGGGATTATGGATTAATGGTTGAGGGATTAGGGTTGAGGGTATAATGCATAGGGAAGATGGTTTAAGGGTTGAGGGTTGAGTGATTAAGGGTTTAAGGGTTGGATTAAGGTTTTAAGGTATAGGGTTGAGGGATTATTGTTGAAGGTTTAATTTATATGATAGAGGGTTTAGGGTTTAAGTGTTGAGGGTTGATGTATTAAGGGTTTAAGATATAGGGTCAAGAGATTAGGGTTGAGGGTTTAAGGGTTGAGGGATTAGGATTTAAGGTTATAGGGTTGAGGGTATAATGTATAGGGTAGAGGGTTTAATGGTTGAGGGTTGATGGATTAATGGTTTAAGGTATAGGGTTGAGGGATTAGGGTTGAGAGTTTAATGTATAGGATAGAGGGTTGAGGGTTTAAGGGTTTAGGGTTGATGGATTAAGGGTTTAAGGTATATGGTTGATGGATTATGATTAAGGGTTTAATGTATAGGGTAGAGGGTTTAAGGGATTAGGGATTAAGGGTTGAGGGTTTAAGGGTTGAGGGATTAGGCTTTAAGGGTATAGGGTTGAGGGATTAGGATTTAAGGTTATAATGTATAAGGTAGATGGCTTAAGGGTTGAGGGTTGAGTGATTAAGAGGTTAAGGGTTGAGGGTTGATGGATTAATGGTTTAAGGTATAGGGTCGAGAGATTATGGTTGGGGATTTAATGTATAGGATAGAGGGTTTAGGGTTTAATATTCGAGCGTTTAAGGGATTAGGGATTGAGTGTTGAGGGATTGGGCTTGAAGGGTATAGGGTTGATGAATTAGGGTTTAAGGTATAAGGTTGAGGGTTTAAGGGATTAGGTTTTAAGGGTTGAAGGTTTAGGGATAGGGATTAGGGTTTAGGTTTGACAAATTAGGGTTGAGGGTTGAGGATTTAAGGGTTGAGAGTTTAAGGGTTGAGGGATTCAGGTTGAGGGTTTAAGGTTTAAGGGTTGAGGGTTTAAGGGATAGGGTTTAGGGTTAATGTATAGGCTTGAGGGTATAGGGAAATGTGGTAAAACTTAATATTGCATGCAAAATTAGACATATGTAGCACTTTCAAGATGTCATAACTACTCCAAGAAAGGTGTCATAGATGTAATTCAACCCAACCCTCTATTGAGGCACGATGATAGTTGAAAAACCTTTACAAAATCAACTTTTTCAAAATGTAAGCGTGCTTTGGAAAAATTGAAATTTGGTAATTTTTAAGCAAGCCAAAATACACTCTCATTATAATGTGAACATGTTATAACACGAGCATGTTTTGTCTTGCTCTAAAAATGGTAAAAAAGGCTAGACACCCATGATCCAAGCCCACATGCTATGTTATTCTCATGGTCTTGCTTGTGATCCGACAAAAAATCACTTTTTCATGTTGTTGGGGAAAGCACATGCAAATTTTATACACTCCACCACCTTTGCACCATTTTTACACTGCCTTTTTTTGGTTCGCCAACTTAGGAAGGGGGAAATAACAAAGATTTTGCATGAAATTTGATTATATGAACTGAAATTGTCATATTTGTAGTGTTGCAATGTTAATTATGATTTTATTGTTATAATTTCACATTATACATTGGAACTCTTCAATAGTTTTTAGTAATTCTATTAGAGTTATATAGAATTGAACATTGAAAAGGAAGCAAGTTCATGAAAAGATCAAATTCTTGAGGATTTTAATGCAAGAAGAAAAAAAAACTACACATAATTGGGTAGTTTCTCAAATCGAATATTCAATTTTAAGGTATGCCAAGTATTTATGTATGCTTATTTATCACTTCGTATTATACATGCTTAATATAATGCTTTGATTTTGTTATCATATTGATTTTAGGATTATATTTTGCTAAGTATTCAAAATTATAAGTGTTCAACCTTTTACCAAAAGAGTTAATTCAACCACTATGTTTTTGTTTGTAAAATATTTTACCAAAATTTGAACATAATTAGGATTTCTAATTAAACACTTTAGTAATTTTAATCTTCTCTTCCAATATTTCAAAAATTTCATTGTCTCTTAGTGCCTATGCTATTTAACACTTCCACTCTACCTTTAGCATCATTACTAGTTTTTTCTTGCACTTCCCTTTTAATGCCTTTGCATATCAACATCTTTTATCTCTCATTTCATGCATTTTTATCTCAATGATTTTGCCCTATGTTTCAACAATTATATTCTTTAAAAAAAAAATCATATCAACAAATCCCTAAGGCCAAAAAATTATACCTTGTGAACCAAAACCTTGATAATGGTAACCATAGATAGACCTAGTACAATTTTTAAACCACTCTTGACATATTTCATCTAAAACATAGTCAATCTTACAATAATCATAAACCCATCCAAGCCATCATTTCATCCATCTCACTGAGATTTTTCCATCAACTATTGTTTGATTTGGACTTAGATTAAACCTTCACCAACTTTCATAGAAATAACCGCATCTCTTTCACTTTCAAATTAGAACCATAAATAACATCCTTAATATGAAATTCACATTTTTACCACTCAACTTAAACCTCCATTTTCAACCATAGTAAGAAAAAATCCAAACCATCATTCAAAAAAATCGAATTTGTCAATGACTCTAATTTAGATCCTTTAATCTTTATCTAGTAGCTTACTTATTGCTTAATTCCAGCCTTGCATTCCACTTACAAGGTCCCAAAATAGGATACTAATGGACTCAAATACTTTCACAATAGGAATTCCCCTTGAAAATATTAACTTCCACCAAAACTTTCAAATACTTAAATACTTTCAAATACATAATGTGGGGCTAAAATTCCATGAAATTTTGACATTTCACAACTCAAAAAAGAAGACACCCCATCCAAAACAACCATAAATTTCTACAATCCCATAGACAACCTATTGGAATAAAAACCCCTTCAACCATTGCACTACCCCAATTATATACAAACATTAAGAATTCCATAGAGACTTCAACAATCACATCCCCTACCACGACATATTAAATCTAACTCGTCCACATAACTTAGAGTCACAATAACCAAAAGTATAATTAACTCTACACACATATTTCCACACCTCAACCACCTTTAAATCAATAAAAAAAATTCTAAATACTTCAAACATCCATCCCACCCCCTAAGATTTCTTTAACATTTTCTATTGCAATGACTATTGGGTCAAATATTGTAGGAAAAATCCTAAGGATATTCTCAACAATCCTTAACTAATAGTTTCATATTCCTTACTCATCCTCATGCCCTTTGCTACCCTCTTCATGCACAAACTTGAGAACCTATCAAAATTGCCTTAGTTTCATATTCATTGTTGCCACTTTTGGACTGTCATATATTGTGAGTATCATAATTTCATGAATAATTTCATATTTGTGTAAGATGTTTCTTTACTTGATTAGTACTATGGTGGAACTAATATTTATCTCTTTCTCATGCTATAGGTACAATTCTTCATCATTCCGAGGAAATGATCAAAGATTCCTCTAACGCAGGAGGAGAAAACAACTAAGAATGCAAAGCAAAAATAAAAAATGAGGAAACTTCGTGAAAAGAGGAAATTAAGCACGATAGAAGAAGATGTGCCAATTGAAGAGGAACAAGAAGATATGAATACAAAGAAAGGAGAAAAATGAGGAAACTTTGTGAAAAGAGGAGATTGAACATGATAGGAGAAGACATGCCAATTGAAGAGGAATATGAACCTCCTCTACTACAAGTTGAAGATGTGTCCTCTGCTGCAAGACAAGTTGGAGGGACACCATATATTGTATATTAATTTGAAAGTACATCATCACTCACATGTGAAGAAGGGAGGTATACCATATTTCCCATCTCAAATTCAAGGTACATCATCTATTCCATCTATCCCATCTCATTTAAATATTGATGAAATTTCTAATGTTGAGCAAAATTTACCTTTGAGAACACCTAGAATTTTACGTAGAAAACCCAAGTATTTGGTTGATATTGATGAGAATATTTTGCAGCTAGTAGAAGATATGATCATAAGATTTGGAGAGTGTTCTTTGAGAAAATAAATGAGACCAAAAGATCTCAACTATTTGTTGAAATTATGTGAAGTATAAAGTATAGGTCCATCATGAAAATTCTTGGGTTGAGAACATCAGAGGCTTCAAGTGAAAAATCTATTGTGAAGAATATAATGAGTGCATATGAGAGTATGGGTAACACCTCATGCATAAAATGTAGTAATGTCACATGACATGTCATTACATCAACAGTAGTAAGTAATCAAACAAAGAAAACTCGTCTCACTAGAAAGAAAATTCAAGCACTGAGAATAAATAGAAAAAAATTATCAAGAGCCATTGGAAGGTGCCAAAGAATTGAGGACACTGATGACAATGGATTATGGGAATTCTTGGGGAGACTACCATGAATGGATAAACCAATTATTAAAGCATTAAGATCACTAATTGAAGAATTTTGAAAGAATTACACAAGGGTATCTCTGAATCAAAGAGATGTGGTAAGAAGGAAAATTGGTAGTCGAAAATGTGAGCCACATCCAAAGGATTTTTTGGATATGACTCAAACATAATTTTTTGGTAAATTTTTGGGTATGTATCCTCAAGTTAAAATTTGTCAAAGATCTGAAATGCTAAAACCTTTCTATGTTAAAATAAATCACACACACTACTTGTTGTAGCGTACATATTGAATTTTCTAACCATTTTGATGTTTATCAGTCTATATGTTGAGATCTAACACTTGGATCTTAAAGATAAAACTCAATACTAACAGAAATTAAAAAAAAAATGCAAATTTGAGAAGGGGAGAATCTTGTGTACCTTTCACAAAATGTTGTTTCTAGAAGCCTTCCTGGGACTCATTCACCCATGGGTGAATGGGTCTCTAGTGAGGGTTTTCTACAACTTTTTGGAGCCTCTATGCCTATCTCTGCACTTCTAGATTCTTCGGGTTTCAGTGTCAAAAATTCTTAAACAACTTCGGGATCTGAGTTTCTGTGAGAAAATGACAAATTTGCAACTTTGACAACTTCAATTTTTCTCTTCAAAATATTTCCAAGCCTTCTTCAATCTAAATCTACAATCACACACACAAGAGAGAATTTTTTTTATTTTTGTGGAATAGGGGTTTTCCTTGGTCAAACCTCGTTTTGGTAATTAAACCTTGAATTCAAATAATGCATGAAAGAGGGAATGGAGAATGGAAAAATCTATGTTACCACTCAGCAAACCATTAAATGAACCTTGGTAATGTAGATCTACAACTTGCATGAGATGGCTGAAATGGATGTGGATCTTGATCTTGAATCTTGCTTGAAATAATGCTTTTGAACACTTGAATGGATCATCAAACCTACATCACAATGTTAGCTCCACAAACATGCATGATGGAAGAATACTTTGACATGATGATTGGATCTTGATTGCTGCAATAAAACTATGATATTTCTACCCTTGAATTCTTTTGATCATAAACTTTGCTATACTTTTTCTCTCATAAAAAAATGCTAGGTGAAACTTAGACAATAACCTTGTATTTGTAGGTATATATCCTTAATTTTCTAAAATGCAAATATCACGAGCCAATATCTGAATATACATTTAGAGACATTAAAATCCCACCAAAAACATAATTTAACATGTGATGCAAAGGACTAGGGAGGACCCATTTTCCCATGGGTGAATGGGTCCCAGGTCTCTATTTTTGGAACAAACATTACCTAAGGTAAAGTGTTATGTGTAATCATTAATTATTGTTGGGTTTCCCTTTTGGAAAATACAATTTATTAGGCTTGTAAATAAATTATAGGGCCAATTAAGACATAATTGAGCTCAATTAATTAAGCGGTCCCAAAACTTAGTGTGAAGATGTAAATAAATACATTTAACAACACTAAATTAAAGAAAAATTAAGTCCATTTTAACTAGGAGGACCAAACAAGTGAGAAAATGTAAAGGGATACATTTTATGTCACTACGTTTAGCCCCCACTTTAGTGAGAGGATGAGCACAAGCACAAAATATCACTAAAGTAGACAATCAAAAGAGGTCTAGTTGTACAATTGTTGGAAAGATAAGATAGCAAAGGTCACATAGGATGATCAAGCCCCCAAGATCTAAGATCTCATGGAAAAACCAACAAAGGCACAAAGAGACAATGCCTATGTTAAACATATATGTATGTAGCAATGAAAAGATAATCATATAATTCCAAGGACTAAAAGAAAAGAAAAGGAAAGAAAAAAAAGGGTTTATCAAGCCTCGACTATTTGCCCAAGTCGGTGTGGATCAAGCCTCAATCGTTTGTCCAAAAATGTTTACAAGTGAAAGGTGATGCTCACTATGCAAATAAAAATGCACGCTCACTCGACCTAGTGGAACCTCAAGCCATCCACTAGGTGAGACCCCAAAGAGTGGCTAAGTGAGAAATTCATGCCAAGTCTACAAGCTCTCACCGTACAATGAGAAAGTCATGCCAGGTTTACAAGCTCTCATCACACTAACCATACCAAAGTTATACCTTTGATAAATTTGCTAAGGCATCACAAAATATGAACTTTGAGCTTCATAAGGTTAACAAGTTGTGCTATTATTGATATCAAGTTTCCACAATCCATAATGTTATTAAGTGATTTCTGGATTTGATTGTATGCGAATTTTTTGCATCACAAAAAATTCACACAATTGAATCTAGAAATCACTTAATAAGTTGTGCTATGCTAAACACTTATGAATAAAATGCAAATAGACATGTTAAAATGATTTTTCTTAGTTCATGTAAGGTCTTCTCTTAGGGAACATCACACCTAATGTCTCCAAGAGAGGATAAGTCTAGGATAAAATATTTGCAACTTAGGGAATGCAACCCCTAGCATTACCACTAAGAGGAAAGTCATATGCCAAGAAAGGTCACACTCTTGGAGGACATAAAACCTAATGACACCACCAAGAAGAAGACATATCACATGAAGTAAGAAGATCACACTATGAAACATGAGATATAGCCAAAAAATTCAAAAATGATAATGCCAATGTATGCCCCCACTTTAAAGAAATCGCTAACACCATACTATGAGCAATTACTTTAAATTAGCAAAATGATAAACACTAAACAAGACATGAGAGCTTATTTGGAAACCCTTATGTCAAACACATTTTTCCAAATTAAGCTATGCCATGAAAGAGAGGGGTTTCCCCCAACATGAAATACCAAAATAACACATAAGGGATCCACATATTTAGGGCCAACATATGTCTTTTCTACAATGATATTATAGAGCCTAGAAATGCCATTATTCCCCAAATAACTCATGGATCAAAGAAGAATGACACATAGAGAGAAAAAAAAGAAAATATTTTGGGTCAAATTGGAAGAGACCTAAATGTCTCAACACCTTACATCATCTCCAAAAGGAAAACACAATACAAAAGATAAAAGATAAAGGTTTACGAAATATAGAATAATGTAGGTATAGATACAGGAATGAACATGAAGACACATCAAACAGAACAATACAGGGGATCACATTAAGCACATGCAATCACATAAAGAACATGAAAAATATAACAAAGCAAAATTCTAGTAGGGCACATGCAAGTCAACCTATAGTAGGCCATCCACATCCCAATCTTGTTCATCATATGTGGAAGGTGGATAACTAGCCAAAGGGACAACATCAAGCGTCAAACTAGGAAAATGACCAAGCTCAACATGTGGTGAAACACTCTTTGAAGGAAGATCATCATGATTGTTATCATTTAAGCTCATGGAAGAGGAAAATAATGAATTTAGCTCATTATACACTTCCTCATCAATTTTTGCAGTTTCATTATCATCATCCAAGTTTATCACAATAGGAGGTCTAATGATAATATCCACAGAAGGTTGTTGTTCTTGTTGTGTTGTAGAGTTTTATGTTGTAGCATGTTGTGACCTTTTCACACTTCACCCCATTGCAAATGGGGACCCCCTATTTTTTCTTTTTTTTGCCTTGGCGTCGTAATTGCTAATCACCAATTTTCTTTTACAATGAGGAGTTAGAGTTTTCAGGTGGTCACCCGGGTCAAGCCCATAACAATGCCTAGACGTCGTCAAAATTCTCAAAAGGTCTGGAGGATGAAGAATGCCATTGCTTTGAGTCAATTTTGACACTTCCAATTTTTTAAGGGATTCTACTTTTTTGCTTTTTTCTTTTTCTATTTTTGGCACTTTGGGACCAATTGGGGAAGCAACGTTTTTCACCTGCTTTTTTCTTTTTTTAGTTTTTTTGAAAGTTGACCTAGGTTTGGTTCCCACGGGTCATGGTGTCAACGTTTTTATCTTCAGAATCAAAAAAATTGTGCCTCCAAGCATAAAAAAACAAGAAAAATCTCCAAGAGAGGGTAAAGATCAAGGAAGTAACAACATACATTCAAGCGAGAAAGGCAATCCAGTGTCAACACGTGGAATTGTGTGAAAATGAAGAACTACAAGTTGGAGAAGGTCCTCAAGTGGATGATGAGACACAAGAAGGAAGCGGTTCCTATGCACTTCAAGAAGGAATGGTCCTTGATGAAAAATTTCAATCATGCATGAACAAGATGGAAGAAATGATAAGCGACTCAAGGCAAAATGATATGTTTGACGATTAATGGGCTACCAAGATGGAAGCAGAATATGAAATACATTTCACATCGACACTTGATCCAATGATCACAATCATGGAGGAATTGCTTGATGAAATTGAAACAAATGGAACATTACCTGATAAACAAGTAATTGTGACATAAAATGGAGAAAAATTCAGGTTGGGGCTTGGCGCATTGTTAGGGATTCAAAAGGAGTCAATGCATGAAATGTTCCAAATTTCTAAATTCCCTTTTGAGTCGAATTCCCACCACACTCCACCTAGCTTGGAACATGATGTTGATCTCCATCTTTCAGATGCAAGTGGTATGGTTCACCATCAACTTTGACCTCTTGATGAAGCAATGGATGATGAGCAAGAATTCATGTTTGTGAATGAAGACCATTGGGTTGTATATTTCCCTACTATTGACTACAATGAATATCATTTTGATTATGGAGATTTAGGAAAGATAACTTGTTTATGGATTAATCATGGTTCAGGTGAGTTGTCCTAGTTACTAATCTTTCCTGAAGTTTTGCTTGAGTTTTAGATTTGTCCTTTGAAAGAATATTTTTCTGAGTTTAAAGATAAGTTTGCAAAACTTCGCAAAGTGACCACTACTTTGTTGTTACTGGACATCCTGAGAAATCATGGTAGGATTTATACATACTTAGGTCTTTTGACTATTGTTCGCTTAATTTTTTTTTTTTTTTATAGTAGTTTTTCTTTGTTTGCTTTAGATTAGTTGTTTTTCTTTCTTAGTTTAGTTTTCTTGTCCATTTGTTTCGCTTTCAATAAAGGGGCTCCCATTTGTGAAGGGTGTTGTATCTTAAGAACTCTAGTGTTTGTGCTAAATTATGTTCAAGTCCATTTCTTGGATAATTATTTTATGAAGTAATTTTGAATCCAAGGTTGTTCTTTTTCAACTTCATCATTTGGTTAAGGTTAGTACTTGACTGGAAAGGGAATCATCTATTGAATCTTGATACTGATTCTTACAATTATTATATCTCACACACTTAATAAATTCTCTAAGTCATTATGGTTTCCTAGGTGAAGGCATGGCTAAAAAAACATAAAATAATCAAAAGTCTTACTTTAGCACCACTATAATGCTTAAACCCATGTGAGCTTCATTGCTTACAAGCTAAAGTGTGGAAATATGTGAAAAGAAAAGAATATCAAAACAAATAAAAAGAAAGAAAAATGAAAGATCAAAACACTTGGCTTTGGGTGTGTGGACATATCTATAGGCGTACAATCAATAACATAGAAAGAAATAAAAAAATAAATTGCCGAAAGTAGAGCAATCTCTGTGAGATTATAGAGATAACCTTGTCAGGGCTATGGACACTCCCTGGTAGTGAGGCTCTATCCAAGGATGCTTTTGGAGTTAAGACAAACTACACAGACTGCCATGATGGAAACCAAGAGTCATATTGTCTTATGAGACATAAATAAACGCATTTACACACACTTATAATTGGAGGATAAAAGATCTTGATACAATTTAGGATTCCTCTTCCCTTTTGAGTACTCTTCTTAGCCAAGGGGTAAGTTAGTTAGAATTAATCTAAGATTCGAGGTTTGAAGTAGATTCTATCTTTGAAATGTTTAGGAAAATTTATTCAAGTTGGTGCTAGATGTTGTGACCTTTTCACAAATCGCCCCATTGCAAATGGGGACCCCTTGTTTTTTCTTTTTTTTTCCTTGGTGTCACAACTGCTAATCACCAGTTTTCTTTTACAATGAGGAGTTAGAGTTTTTTAGGTGGTCACCCGAGTCAAGCCTAGAATAGTGCCTAGACGTCATCAAAATTCTTAGAAGGTCCAGAGGATGAAGAACACCATTGCTTTGAGTCAATTCTGACACTTCCTATTTTTATAGGGATTCTGCTTTTTTGCTTTTTTCTTTTTCTATTTTTGGCACTTTGGGACCAATCTAGGAAGAAGCTTTTTCACTTGCTTTTTTCTTTTTTCCTTTTTCAAATTTTTTTAAAGTTGACCTAGGGTTGGGTCCCATGGGTCATGGTGTCAACGTTTTTATCTTCAGAATAAAAAAAATTGTGCCTCCAAGCATAAAAAACAAGAAAATCTCCAAGCAGGGTTTTGTTTAGATGATCCAGATGAAAGTAAGAAATGCATCCAAAGGCTAGGCAAGGTAAACATGGCACAAGCATCATCAAGTTAGGCTAGAGGAATAAGCACATGGTCCAACACATAGTCTAACACATGGTCTGACACATTGTCCAACCAAAGACAAAGTCTGCCCAAAGTTGAATGCACATGGCAAGCCAAAGGAAAAGTCCACCCAAGCTTGGCATGATGAGCTCCAAGTCTGCCTGGAGGAAGATCAAACTTCCAGACCTCAAAGATTCAAATGCAAGTGCAAAGGAAAAAGTCATCGATGAGGAAAAATATTCTAAGGAAAGTACATGAAGAAAGAACAAAGTGACCCAGGATGACATCCAACACACTAAGGTGGCACCTTGCCATCTTCCAACCAATAAAATTGTTATAAGTCAACATGTCTAGGTTCAATGAACTTGAATTATCTATGGAATTGGTTTATATTTAGCAGAAGGACATGTGTCCCCAAACGTAATTTTCTCATTGGTCGAGAGGTAGTTAGTTGTGACAAACCCTAATTAGGGTTTTATTTTGTAATCTCGGTCGTTGATTTGAAATCAATCTTGGCCATTGAATTGTAATTGAGGAGCCTATAAATTGAGCTCGCTCCTCATTTGTAAAACATGGGAGCATGTTGCAAAACATGTTGAGATAAGTAAATTGTTGCATACAACTACCAAAGTAATAAGTAATGCATTGTTTGAATTGATTGTGATTACCTCTATTATTTTGGAGTTGGCATGGTTCTTATCCCTGATCATAGTTTATATTTTATTTCATGTATGTTAGATGAATGAAAGATTTGATAGTATGGATTGGTGAAACTCTTGCTCATACTTTCTTTGAATGAATTATTTTTGTTCAATGTGTAAAGTTAGCCTGAGCCTATATTGTGGATGCTTAACTTCTATCTAGATAAATATTGTTTGATTTGATGGTAGTTATTCATGACGTAAAAATCATAAGCACACCCCTTAGAAGATTGCACTCACTTTGTGTAGTTGTCCTCAGTGTGGCGATGCAATGTGTTGTTATTGGTTCCACCGAGTCCATACCATCTCTTGAATTCTTAGGAGTAGATTAGAACTTCTAAACCCTTATCCCCTTTTTAGTTTTCTTGAAGTCCATGATCCAAGATCCAAACAATAGAGCTTCATTTTCTAGACCTTCATTGTGAATTGAACGAGCCTAGCGTAAGTACCTTTGTGTATTACCAGCATATCACAATGCCCATTGAGCTTATCCACACATAAAGACCTAACAAAAGAAACCTTGGAATCACCATATGATCTTCTCACAATCTTAGCATATGTGGTGGTTTTTCAAGAGAGGATAGAGTGTCTTTGGACATTTTATTCTGCATTCGGTGGGTAGTAAAACACACACCAACATGGCGAAGCTGTAGAATCATCTTATATCGCTTCAGTTGTGTTTTCATGTTTTGCTTGTATCATATGAGCAATAGCACAATGTCTATGCCTACGCTCTCTAGCATTTTTATCTCTTTGTTTGATTTTTAAGTTGTAATTGTGTAGGAGCGGGTTTATCAACCATAGGTTTCTTTTCTTCCTACAAGGGAGGAATCGAAGGAACCATGGAAGGTTTTTCAACCACTTTCTCTTTAGCTTTGTAATTTTTTTGATTTTGGGAGGCACAATGGGACTTACTTGGCTATCTTGTGGTCTCTTATATGAAATGGGTGAAGGATTTTTCATAGGTTGGTCTTGGTTACTTGGAAGGGATTTTGGTTCAATTATTGTTTCATCAAGGATAGGAGGCTCAATCATGGGTTGAGGCATATTGGTAAGGGATAAATCTGCTATGCACTTTTCCTTAAAATTTTGATTGGATTTGAAAAATAAGTCTTCATGAGGTTTAATAGGTTCAATAGGTTTGGGCCAAAATAATTCTAATGAGAAATTACCATGGGAAGATACATGATTAAAGCCACTATGATGCATAGTAAAGATCTCATTGCCAAATGGAAAATTTAGACATTTATGCACAATTGACGAGATGACATTCATGGAATGAAGCCATGAGTATCCCAACTTCACATGAAATTGGTCTGATGACGAGATGATGGAGAAGGAGACACGTGATGTTTTCGGTCCAAATTTTAGAGGGAGAGTTATCAAACCTATCGTAGGGCAAGCAAAACCATTATGTGTTTTGATACATGCTTTCATATTTTTGTATGTATCTTGATGAAGCTCATGCACAAACAATAATTCTTTAGTGATCTCATTCTCTACACAAACAAGATGAATTAATATCCTATTAGTAGGCTTGTCATTGATTCTTCTAGCTATGTAAAGAGGACCATCGAGTGCTTGTTTAAGTATGCCATTATGTGAGAAAGAAATGTCAAGGGGCATATTGGTTCGGCCCTTATGAGGTTTAGCTTCAATGAATCCAACAAATCCATCCATAAGGTTTTCCTCATTGTCTTTCATGTTTTCATCATCTGTGTCAACATTCATCACATCATTCTTTGTTTCACTAGCTTTGACAAAGGAGATATTATGATTTGGCATAGGATTAGTAAGGATTTGCAAGTTTTGATTAGGAGGAGCTACATATTTATTACCTTGATCATTAATACTACCAATTAAAATATGATTAGAATCAATGAGGTATTGCACAAGATGTTTGTTTAATATTCTTACAGTATTCTATATTATTGTCCATTTTGTTGATGAAAATGAAAATAGGTATTTGGTCTATAGTTTGAAGGTAAAGGTTTAGTAGGATCAGGAGATCTAATGAGATGTAAGGAAATAAAATCCTTGTCTAAGAGCTGCAACATGATATTATGAAGGGTATCAAGAAGAGGAGTGAAATTTCTATTCCTATCTCCAAGTGTGTATGGATTTGTTTTCTTTATAGTAGCCACTTGGGTGTCAATATGTTGAGTTGGTTGAGGGGAATTTAGTTGTAAAAATCCCTTATTTTGTTTCTTAAATGGTTGGTAGTTTTTTTGATGTGTGGATTTGGTTTTTTTAAGATGACAAGAGGGAGTTTTCACTTCACGACTACTAACCGAATTTTAATAATAATGAAGGGTTGTACACAAATGTGTGAAGGAGGGAAATTTCAACATCTCAAGTTTAGCTTGGATTTTGTTTTGTAAATTGGAAATAAACATTCTTTGAGAGTCGACATTAGGAATCTTAATGTTTATTTGTGAGTAAAGCATTTGGTATCGCGCTATGAAATTAGTGACCTTTTTATCATCCTTTTGTTTACATATCATTAATCAACTAGGGTCATCTTAGGACCCATGTGAATTTGGAAGTGATCGTAGAAAGAATCATTAAGTTCATTGAATGAACGTATTTAGTTATTCGGTAAAGAGCAAAACAACTCTAAAGCAATATCTTTCAAGGATCTAGGGAAGAGTTTAGCCAAGAGTTTATCCTAAAAAATGAAGTCGCTACATAAGGTTGTGTATGTAAAAACATGGCTAATAGGATCTCTTTCCCACCATATTTCTCAAATCTAGGAACCTCTATACCTTGTGAGATTTGTATTCTCAATATCTCCAAGGATAATGGATTTTTTTTGATGTATTGTGAAGGTTGGTCATTGTGATTTTGATTCACTATAGCAATTTGTTGTTGGAGTGATGAAATATTTTGCAAAAGTGTGTTAAGGATGGGATCATTTTTTGTGTTATGAGATGGAGGTGAATAAGGTGGAGGTGTATATGTGTTTGAAGGGAAAGTGAATCATAAATTTGTGAGGGGAGATGGATTAGGAGATATGAGATTGGAATGAACAAAGTTAGAAGGATTCCTAGTGGAAATACTCAAGGTCGTATGGACATTGCTAGTAGGTTGTATGGTTGTAGTAACAATTGGATTAGTGTATGTAGGAATAGAGTTTATAGTTGTGGAAGGAGAAATTGGATTTCCACCTTGACTTTGAGTATATCCCAAAGCTTGAGCACAAGCATTCATTGTAGTGACATGTTTATTAGCAATGTGAGCTAGGATACAGATAATCTCTATTCCATGTTCATTTTCAAGCATTCATCTCATGCTATCTATGATAGTAATCACAGTACCAACCATGTAATCAGAACACAAAATTTTGCAATTTCTCTAATTCTTCATCCATTCTTCTAAGGTTCTCTTGAGGGACATTAGCAATGATTGTTTCAACATTAGTAACATTGGTTTGGTAAGGAGGTCATAGGGAATGAAGTGTCAAAGCTATGATCCATAGTGGTTTGACTAGTGTCAACACTATGAGTGAAAGAGTTAGAGAGCACAAGATCCATGATGATTGATGTGGCACGAGATGACATGAGTCTCGAACTCATCTCACGATAGTATTGGAAATAGGACACCAAGTTGTGAAGCTCATACAAGTTTCACATACCTAGGTGGACCCAAAATGGAGGATAGGCACTAGATGAATGCCACTAGCAATCAATGCAATGCAAATATGTAAAAGGAGAGTAATTTTTGGATTCTAAACAAGATAAGTTTTTGGTTATACTATGCAAAAACCTGAAAAATGATGTATTATAAATGCAATTTTGAATTCAAAAAATGCACTAAATTTATCCAATGAAGCTTAATATGATCAATTTGTGATAACAAAAATTCTACAAACTATAACAAAAACTGAAAACAACAAAACAAAATACAAAAACAAAGATTTTGATGCCTAGAAGTATAGGAAAAAGCCCTAATCAGGGACTTATTTTCCCTTGGGTGAATGGGTTCTAGTTCAATATTTTTAAAAATGATTTTACATATTTCTGAGGTATTTTTTAAGTTTTCAAATTTTGGACTAAGACAATTGGTTACAGTTTCAGATTTCTGAAAAATGAAGTCTAAATGCAAGTGCAAAATGATGTTAAATGACAAACTAGGAGACCTAATTTAAATGATTCAATTTTCTTTTTTAAAGTTTTGATCATGAAATGCTATGTAAATTCTTTGATGACTAAATTTTTTTTATCTTTTCTAGATTTTAAAGAATGCAAAAATGCAAACCTAAACCCTAAATGAGATGCAAGTTAATGCACGTTAAGAAAACTAAATGAAATGCAAATCAATGCAATGTAATGCAAATGAATGCAACACCTAGATCTAAGGTGGAAAATGGACTCTAAAATAAAAAATTAACAATGCTCAAAAGTCATGATCACCAAAATGATAAGGAGAGAAAATACAGGGTTCAAAGTATGGAAACTAAGGTAACCTATCTTCCCACAATCATTCAAGAAACAAGATCTCCTCAAAGAATTGACTAACAACCCTTTTAGGTGAATCAATTCAATGGGGGAATCTGTTGGTTTCTTTCTATGCTTGAGGATAGGGGTCCAAGTCAAATAACACTTTGGGGAGAAAAATTAAAAAATAGTAAACTAACTCCAAAATGAAATCTAACACTTGTATCTTGAAGATAAAACTCATGCTAGCAGAAATAGAAATCAGAATGCAAATATGAGAAGGGGAGAATCTTGTGCACATTTCATGAAATGTTGCTTCTAGAAGCTTGCCTGGGACTCATTTTCCCATGGGAAAGTGGGTCTTTGGTGAGGGTTTTTCTGCAAATTTTGGGAGCCTGTAGTCCTATCTCTATACTTCCATATTCTCTAGGTTTTAGTGTCGAAAAGTATGAAACAACTTTGGGATTTGAGTTTCTGTGAGAAGATGACAACTTTGACAACTTTTGCAACTTTTGCAACTTCTTCAATTTTTCTCTTCAAAAGTTCTTCAAGCCTTCTTCAATATAAATATGCAATCACACACACAAGAGAGAATTTTTTTTGTTTTTGGTGAATGGGGGTTTTCCTTTGTCAAACCTCATTTTGGTAATTAAAACCTAGATTGAAATAATGCTTGAAAGAGGGAATGAAGAATGAAAAAACCTATGTTACCACTCAACAAACCCTTCAATGAACCTTGATAATGTAGATCTACAACTTGCATGATATGGCTGAAATGGATTTGGATCTTGATCTTGAATCTTGCTTGAAATAATGCTTTTGAACACTTGAATGGATCATGAAACCTACATCACAATGTTAGCTTCATAGACATGCATGATGCAAGAAGAATTTTGGCATGATGATTGGATTTTGATTACTGCAATAAAACTTTTATATTTCTACCATTGAATGCTCTTGATTATAAACTTTTCTATACTTTTTCTCTCATAAAAAAATGTTGGGTGAAACTTAGAAAATAACCTTGTATTTCTAGGTATGTATCCTTAATTTCCAAAAATTCAAATATCACAAGCCAACATATGAATATGCATTTAGAGACATTAAAATCCCACCAAAAACATAATTTAAAATATGGTTCAAAGGCCCAAGGAGGACCCATTTTCCCATTGGAAAATGGGTCCCAGGTCCCTATTCCTGGAACACATTGCTCAAGTTAAAGTGTTATGTGTAAGCATTAATTATTGTCAAGTTTCCCTTTTGAAAAATACAATTTATTAGGCTTTTAAATGAATTATAGGGCCAATTAAGAAATAATAAATCTCAATTAATTAAGAGGGCCCAAAACTTAGTGTGAAGATGTAAATAAATACATTTTATATCACTAAATTAAGGAAAAATTAAGTCCATTTTAACTAGGAGGGCCCAAATAAGTGATAAAATGTAAAGGGATACATTTTGGTTATTACACACACATTCTACAGAGTTCGTGCAAGGTTTATTTCAAGTGTTCTACAATGATTTGGCTAGAAGAAGCATATCATTCAGTCAACATATCATATGGTCGAATAACTATGCATCATAATTCAAGAACTCATTGATGTCCTATTGTTTGAGTAGGATACATAATATTATAGGTGTTCAAAATATGTGGAAATTTTGTGAGAATGGGCATGGAAAGGGGGAGCATGATGGTGCAAGATCATGTATCTAAAGAGCCATAGCACAAGAAGAGTTAAAGTGACAAGACAATGCAAAGTTGACAGATGCAAAATCAATCATTGAGTGGTGTAATGCTTCGATGGGTCTAGGTAATGAAGGTAAGTCTTCAATTTGTATATTTATTTGGTTGATAGATGATAGTAACATTGCACAATATGAGGATTGTTGTAAATTGAAAAGATCAAGTGAGCTACACTCTTTCAAAAGCTAAAATGTAGGTTCATGGAGTATCCATACATGAAAGATGGCATGCTTTTGTTCATGTACAATTCAAGCCTAGAATGAGTGTGAATCAAAGGAGTGGGTTGATGAATGGTGGTTAATTTTTCCTATCCCAACTAACATGCATCATTTCTTGACACCAGAACTAACACAGATGGAATCATCGGTTAACTTTGACCACATATTAGATCTAGTTCAACCAGGTAATATATCTACTTGCATAGTTTTTGAAATCCCTAATGTTATCTTGCTTTGTAGTTTTTTTTTAATGTTGATTAATTTCATTTAATTTGTTGCACATATCAATGCATGGCATATTTATGTAGTTATTGCAAATGAAGACAATGAAGAGCAAAAAAATTATTACTTTTGTCATTGTGTTGAGGCCAAAAAGAAATTCGAGGTCCAGTTATAGATGAAGAAAACATTGAATACCTATAGGCTCAGTGGTTGTTACTGGAACACGGCTTAGAGGGTACCCACATAAGAGTGTTAATGTTTTGTTGTTTGAGGAATCTGACACATCAGAAGATTCTTCATAACTCAAACCTTTCCGTGGCATCTAATGTTCATTTGATACAATATCGGGGTAGACCTTTGAACAAGAACTTGTGGAAGGTGTGTGAGTTTGAACATGAGGCAATACTTGACACAATAAAGAGTAGAGAAGACACCCGAATGGTGAGCGTTGGATTAATTTGTAAGTACGCACATTGAATTTTTAAAGTCATGTTATTGATATTAATGTATTGTAGTTGATAGTTAGACTTTTTGTTTCTATATTCTAACTTTACTTATGTTTTGTTTCCAAATTTCATATGGCATAGGAAGGACATATTGCCCCTCTTAAAATTAATGTTTGTCCTTTTTTTCTGTTGCACTTTTACACATATATAGTGAATATGGGGTAGATTATATGCATATTTATGGTTTCACCATTTGACCATCTTGAGACTTCAATTTGCAAACTTGACCTTTTCAACCCTAGAGCAGACTTGGCAGACCCTTCCTCAACCATCATTTCACTTGAAACATCAACCATTTCCATCATATCCATCCAAAATATATCATCTTTCCCTCATCTTAGAATTTTCATACATTATCATAAGCTAGTCATCACAACCATCATCAAATCCTTGTTATCAAAATCCCCATCAAATCCTTTCTTAGGTGATTATCCAAGCCTAAGTAATCATATTCAAGCCTTGTCTAAGTGATTATCCAAGCTTAGGTAAGAAAATACATCCTCTATCCAAGCCTTATTCAAGTGATTATCCAAGATTGAGCGAGAAACTCCAAGCCTTGCCTAGATGATTATAAAAGTCTAGTGTAAGAAAACCCCATTATCATCAATCAATGATCTAGTTTATATTGAGACAATATTGGTCTTGTATCTCCCTTTTCATCATTATCCCTTTTTCCATCCATTTTATCATTATCCCTTTTCCATCCATTTTATCATTATTCCCTTTACATCCATCATCTCATATACAAGGTCTACCCAGTCATCCTTAATCATCCTCATTCCATTTCATCATTCCTAGGTCTCTCTCTTGGATGCCTATCACAAGGTCCCAATCATGAAAGAAAATTATGGCCTCCCAAAATTCTCAACCATTATATACCTTCTCCTCATATCACATATCCCACAACCTCAACATTATATCCCTTCTCCTCATGTCACATATCCCACAACCTCAACATTATATATCTTCTCCCCATATCTCAACATCTATCCCATTTAATTCATCATATCATCTCCAAACTTCTAATCCCATCTCATATACCCATCAACACCTCCAATATTCTAATCCCATTTCTCTCTCTTATCAATACCAACACATAACATCCTCACAACCTCCCATATCGAATTATCAATCAATAACCACCCTTCAACTTCACAATTACATTGGCCCAATATGTGTAGGAAATAAAGGATTCTCTTAAGGGACTTCAACTAGGAAATCATCATCTTTTGTTGTGTTTCACTATCAAGTCAAATGCATATTTATGTGACAAATGGAATTCACCATCTTTTGTTGCGTTTCACTATTCAAGGATAAATGCATACTTATGTGATAAAAATTACATTCATTGTCTTTTGTTGATAAAAATATAGTTATGGGTTAGAATAGTTCTCTTTAGAAATTTTTAGGTTTTAGCTTGAAATGTATATGCATCATCCACATTCCAAAACTAGAGGCAACAGGTACTAGAATGTATGAAATGAAAAAGAAATTAGCTAGAAAAACACTTGAATGGGAAAATGACAATGGAGAAGTGGATGAACTCAAGAGGTTTTTTTATTTCATAAGAAGTTGTGTAGCAATATCAGATGTAATTGCTAAAAAAGAGAATTGCTGCGGTGGACACATGAAAGTCTTATCTATAAAGGTAGACAAGTTTCGTAATGAACTTGCTAAAAGAAACATTTGCATTCTATAATTAGAAATAAATTTCCAAAGATGATAAAAAAAATGGCTACAAAGTTACATAAAAGTGTTCAAGACATTGAAAACTCTATCAAACAAAGGGATTTTGTTGTCCTAAGCATTGATGATAGAGTAGCGGATCTAAATCTCAAAGAAAAAGGTATGAAAAAGAAGTTAAAAGATCATGAAAAGGAATAAAAAGGGGTGTTAATAGGTAAGAGCAGTGGAGATGAGGAAAAATGTGTGGATGATCAAGTTGTAGATACAAAATCAATAGTTGGAAGTGTTCAAATTGAAGAAAACAACTAAATACTAAAATTAATCACTTAGAAAAGGAATTAAAAGATAAGAAGAAGATTTTATCGTCAAAGAAAAGGAGGTTAATGTTGTTGAGAGAGAGTGGCAATCTAAGAGATGGGAAGTTGAGAAAATAAAGACAACAATGGAAGGTGTTTCTTATGAAGGAGGGTGCATGGAGAGATTAAAAATGAGCATTTTTAAGAATTTGAGGGAATTCAAAAGTTGAAGGTTGATATTAGCACCTATGGGATCAATTAGGAAATTTCCAATTTAGCAATAATGATCCTATAAAGCATATTCAAAGATCAAAAGTTGAGGAAGGTGCTTGTGTAGATTCTTCTATGTTCGTTGTACAATCAAACTGATAGTTCCAACATGTCTAGACAGGTATACTCATGCTAGGAAAGGTATTGTTTTGCACCTTTGCATGCTGAAACATTCTGAGCTACAATACACTGACGATATCTCTTAAGAGACCAAAGTGCAAAAAGGTAGAAAAATTTGACAAGGTGTTACTCAAAAACCATGGCACTTAGAAACATTTCATCTAAAGGTACAGGATCATGTAGGGCCCCTCTATAATAACCTATTTCAATTTTTGATATCTCTGAGCCGTTTATCCTTGGTGTCTAGTTTTCAGTTGATGGAAAAAGTGTCAAATGCATGCAATGTAAAGTTGCAAGGTGGTGTAATTTTTGTTGTGTTCATCATGTGACCAAATCGACAGTTCCAACACGTTCGTATGGGTAGGTTTACTCTATTCAAGGTCCTATTTCACACCCAAAGATGCCAAAATAGTCTAAGCTACATTGCGTCGTCGATATCTATTAAGAGACCAAAGTAGCTTAGACTGAAGGTACAAGATCATGTAGGGCCCCTCTACAATAACCTCTCTCAGTTTTTGATATCTCCTAGTTGTTTTCCAGTGGTGTCTAGTTTTTAGTTGACAAAAAAAGCTTCAAATGCATGCAGTGTAAAGTTGCAAGGTGGTGTAATTTTTGTTTTGTTTGTTGTGTGACCAAAATGGAAATTCCAACAAATCTTGATGGGTAGGTTTACACTAGGTAAAGTCCTGTTTTGCACCCAAACATGTTGAAATAGTCTGAGCTACATTGCACCAACGATATCTCTTAAGAGACCAAAGTGTAAAAAGGAAGAAAATTTTGATGAGGTGTTATTCAGAAACCATGGAACTTAGAAACATTCTATCTGAAGGTATAGGATCACATAAGACTCCTCTATAATAACCTCTCTTAGTTTTTGATATCTCCAAGTTGTTTTCCCATGGTGTCTAGTTCTCAATTGATGGAAAAATTGTCAAATGCATATAGTGTAGAGTTGTAAGGTGGTGCAATTTTCATTCCGTTCATTGTGTAAACAAATCAATAGTTCCAACACATCTAGATGGGTAGGTTCACACTAGGAAAGGCCTTGTTTCGTAGCCAAACATGCCAGAACAGTTTGAGTTACATTGCACCCTTGATATCTCTTAAGAGACCAAAGTGTAAAAAGGAAACAAAATTTGACGAGATGTTACTAGAAAACCATGGTACTTAGAAACATTCCATCTAAAGGTACAAGATCACATAGGGACCCTCTACAATAACCTCTCTCGGTTTTCGATATCTCTGAGCCGTTTTCTTGTGGTGTCTAGTTTTTAGTTGATGGAAAAATCATCAAATACATGTAGTGTAAAGTTGCAAGGTGGTGTAATTTTTCTTCTATTCATCATGCGACCAAATTGATAGTTCCAAAACCTATGGATGGGTAGGTTTACACTAGGCAAAGTCTTTTTTACACCCAACCATGTCAGAATAGTCCTAGCTACATTGCACTGACAATATCTCTTAAGAGACCAAAGTGTAAAAAGGTAGCAAACTTTGATGAGGTGTTACTTGGAAAATGTGGCACTTAGAAACATTTCATTTGAAGGTATGAGATCACATAGGGCCCCTCTAGAATAACCTCTCTGTATTTTTGATATCTTCAAGCCGTTTGCATGTGGTGAAATTTTTTTTGATGCTCCAAAAACTATCAAATGCATGTAGTGTAAAGTTGCAAGGTAGGCTACTTTTTGTTTTGTTCTTTGTGGGGCCAAACCATTAGTGCCCACATGTCTAGGTGGGCACATCTATGCTAGTCATGGTCACCACCCTTCATTATAAAAGGGTCATAGTCTTTCCTATTTGAAGGGTCACAACTTTTCACCTTTGAAAAGTCACAACCTAAATCATATCATCACTATTTGTGAGAACCTAAATAAATTTATTTGCAATAATGCCTAAGGTTCTATTCTTAATTGAATTCTCTAATGATGTTATGGATGCCTTTCTCAAATTAAATGTTCTCCCTTTTATGTTAGTGATTATCAACCTAGAAATCATTTTGATAGACAATGTTTTTAATATTTTCATAATTTCTAAGCATCAGGTAATCATAAATACGCATGTAGTAATCTTGTTGAAGATGCATCCGATCATGAAGCAAACAAATAGATATACATAATACACGAAGTATGAAGCATACATGTGAATACACGTAATACATGAATAAACATAATACACGAAGCATACATAGGAAGCATGAAGAATACACGTGAACACATGAATTATACACAAAATCATGAAACATACACATGAATACACATAATACTTGAAGTATACATATGAGGCATGAAGCATACACCTGAACACACAAAGTATACACATGGAGCATGAAGCATACATGCAAACACATGGAGCATGAAGCATACATGCGAACACATGAAGTATGCAAGGAAGCATGAAGCATGTACACATTAATGCACGTAATACGTGAAGTATACATAGGAAGCATGAAGCATACATGTGAATACACATAACACGTGAAGTATACACATGAAGCATGAAGCATACATGTGAATACTTGAAGTATACATAGGAAGCATGAAGCATACATGTGAATATAGGCAATACATGAAGTATACACAAGAAACATGAAGCATTCATGTGAATACATGAAGCATACATGTGAACAAATGAAGTATACATAGGAAGCATGAGGCATACACATGAATACATGTAATACGCCCCAATATACACAAGAATCCTAAAGCATACACGTGAATACACACAATACATGAAGTATACATAGGAAGCATGAAACATACACACAAACACATGAAGTATGCATAGGAAGCATGAAGAATACACGTGAATATGTGAATTATACATAGGAAGCATGAAGCATACACATGAATACATACAATACATGAAATATACACATGAAGCATGAAGCATACACATGAACGCATGAAGTATACATAGGAAGCATGAAGCATACATGTGAATACACATAATACATGAAGTCTACACAAAAAACATGAAGCATACACATGAACACTTGGATTTTAAACTTTATAAAGGAAGAGTGCATAATGTTCAAATTTTATATATTTATAGTAATATAAAGGAAGAGTGCATGTAATACACTTGGATTTTAAATATTTGAAGTAAACCATCTATAAATATCCATTGAAGCATGGATTTAAAATGTAAATATGGGCACCATCAATAAAAACATATGTATTAACCAAATATCCATATAGGAATACATCAATATATGTTGATATAAGCATAACATATATACAAAATAGCCATATAAACTTACAAGAAAGCCATATAGGCATACAGTTTCAAGCATATGCAATACATAATATAAGTCCAAAAATGCCATACAGGCATGCAACAAGGACCCCAATAAAAACTCATTCCCCTCCAGGTGAAGAAAATAGATCACAGGCGGCCTTTGATCATCAAGGGGATGGAAATGCATATGATATAGATTTTCTTTGAACTTGAGGGATGCTCCTCTTATTTATTTCTTCATGGAGCTTTACCTATTGCAATAAAAAGTATAGACATTAATATATAAATTACATTATAAAAAATGAAATATTTAACAAAATAATCACTTACCATCGCCAGATGATCTCTCTCCTCATTTGTAACATCGACATGCTCAAGCTGTGGTGTTCCAAAGTCCTATAGAAACCATCCAGATAGAAATTAAACTACAAATCAATAATCATTTTATTTTTCAATAATAAACAACTATAGCAATGGATGTAATTTGAAATTTACTAATTTTCCTTATACCACCATCAAAGGAATCAAGCTATCTATTGTAGAAGACACACCATGCTCCATTTCCCTATGAACATCAAGAGGTTTCTCTACTTGCATCATGTGAAAATAAAACAACAGTATTCAATTATGAAAACTAGAATAGTGACACAAGTAATGTATTATAATGTATGAGATAGTAAAAAAAATTGAGTACTTTGGTAGTTATGTATGAAAAATGTGGTAGCATAGATAAGGCAGTGAACTGTTTGATTTTTCTTTTAGTGTACTTTAATAAAATGCTTTGGTAGACATATATGGAAAATGTGGTAGCATAGACAAGGTAGTGAACCATTTGAAAAAATGCCTCAAAGAATTGATCACCATGAGACCACATTTCTTTGAGGCATTTTTCCAAATAGTTCATTAACTTTTCTATGCTATTTCCTACTATTATGCTTTGATAGATGTTTTCCAAGCATCCATAGTTTCTTCGAAAACACTTGTTTTGGGATTTTAGCCATAGTAGCAAGGCAATGAATTGTTTGATAAAATGCTTTGGTATACATGTATGGAAAATGTGGTAGCATAGTCAAGAGAGTGAGCTGTTGGAAAAGTGCTTCAAAGAAATGTAGTCTCATTGTGATGGACATCACCATGAGACCACATTTTTTTGAGGAATTTTTCAAACATTTCACTACCTTGTCTATGCTATTGCTTACTATTATGCTTTGATGGATTTTTTCCAAGCATCCATAGTTTGTTCGAAAGCACCTATTTTAGGCTTTTAGCCATAGCAGCAAGGTAGTGAGCTATTTGATAAAATAATTTGGTAGACATGTATGGAAAATGTGGTAGCATAAACAAGGTAGTGAATTGTTTGAAGAAGTACCTCAAAGAAATGTGGTCGCATGGTGATGGAAATCACCATGAAACCACATTTCTTTGAGGCATTTTTTCAAACAATTCATTGCCTTGTATAGATGCTATTGATTACTATTATGTTTTGATAATTTTTTTCCAAGAATCCATAGTTTTTTTCGAAAGCATCTATTTTAGGCTTTTACCTGAGAGGTTGTCATAAGGTCCTAAGAATTTAGTTAAAAATATGTCAATTATGTCAATTAGGTAGTGTCTGAAGGCTATATGTAATAGGGGACATTTTGTCCATCTCTCTTAGCAAGATTTTCTGAATTGTTGAAATAGTTGAAAACATAAATTAAACTAGAAAGCACAAAATTGTTTAAGCTAGAAAGCATTCAAATTCCTATTCTAGAAATAATGTAAATTATGTGTTAATCAACACTTGCAGCTAAACTATGAAATTTAAACGAAGGCGACTAACTACTAACAAAAAGTACACTTAACAACTTGTAATTAACAACAGGAGTGGTTGCTTCAGAATTTCCAAGTAAAAATAACTTAAAGATCATAAACTTAAAACTATGACCTATAGGAATACATAATAGAGCTCAACACAAAGTAATGTTCATCTAAATATGACATGCACAGAATGGAAATAACAATAGTAACAATAAAAATACTTATCTACTCTATGAGATCCCTCAAGTGGCTAGCTCTCAGGCGTTCCTATGATTAGCTTAAATCGCATGTGGTACTTTCATAACTTCAAAATAAATCTATTCATGGTACTTCCATCACTTAGAACTATTGACTCAGAATAAGACTGGCGATATTTATTTATTCATATCATAAAAGTGTAACAACACTAAGAACATAGCTAAACAGTATTCATAATATATCATAATAACATATCCTTGTTTTGGTAGTTACACACATATATATACTATACTACTACAAAATCCTAATTTTCAGATGGCGAGAGAATACCATTGAAAAAGTCTTAAATAGGATTACAACTAACCAACTAATTGATGTTCGTGACATAAAACATAATAAAGGCTTTGAGTGGAGCCATAAAGTCTTAAATAGAAAATTAATAGAAAGCTTTAAAAAGAAATTGTTCCACTATGCATGCCTAAATTTTTGGTGCCCAAACTTCTGATGCTTTAACTTCAACCACTTGAAGCCCACTCCATTCATTGGTCGTGCATAAGTCTTGTACAATTACTTAAAGTCTATACCATTATATCAACATTAGTTAGCTGATTCTAATCAATTTGAGAAATAAAGATTTATACACCATTTTATAAAAATTAGACAATTATTGCTTCTAAAAATAAACAAATTGTCATGGATAAAGTGGTTGGTAAGAACAAAGAAGGGTATTTAGCTTATCATAAAAATGAGGTTGTTTATACCTCATCACCCTCCCCTTCCTAAGCCTGAGTAGGTCCTCCTGCTCTTTGATGAGTCCTCTGCCTCTTTGCATCCCTTTTCCTATTAAGTTCATCATATTTGGAATTGAGATAATATATGTCCTTTGCCTCTTCATCCAAATGATTAGGATTTTTAAGACAACTTTTGTTGAATTTAACCTTCATCTTCCATGTATATAAGTCCCCAGGACTTTACTCTATAGTGACAAAAACTGCAGTGGGTGGCTCAAGGAGCAATGGAGGTCTGTAATGCATCCCTATCCACTTGGTTTTGAGCTACTATAATATTTATATTAATGCTTTAGCCCTTCTGTAGGACCAGCTTAGATTGGTTGGGGAGATCATCTCGCTCATTTTGAGAGACATAGGTAGGGAAGTGTACCACTCCTCACAATCACTCCATATCCTTTCTATTAATTATGGCCCATGAAATTTGAAAATTTCAAAGAAAATCCAGAGATTGTCATCATATTTGTTCCTTATAGCTTCATAGCTTTTAATCCCTCAAAATTGGGCTTTGAAGGAAAAGGGTTTTTGGTTGGGATATCTCATCTGAAGCCCCATAGTTCTCTCTGCTTGCAAATATTCTTTGGTTCTCTCCTACCAATAGATTTGATTCTTCATATTAGACATGAAGGCTCTAATTTGTACCTCCCCAACAAAAAGGTTGATAAAGAAATCAGTGTATTTTTCCAAAAATAGATTATGTATGAAAAATTTACACAACAAATATTGTTGAATAGGGGTCACCTCTTTTAATGCTTCTAGGAATTGTTTATCATCTGGATCATGGGGTAAATTGCAAGAAATCCTCAAAATCTTCCATCTTAACAATTGTTCATTTAAAAACATGGAATATAACTAGGATGGTTTTCTATAGGCTAGTAACAATTCTCCAATTTGACATGCATAATTTTTAGCCTGGTATAGTTTATCATAAGATTCTTTCAATAACACTATTTTGTGCTTAAGTTTGGCATTTTTTGCCCCTTCTTGTCTCAATAAATAGCATCTTTCCATCCACTTAACCAACAATGGGGAAATGTGAATTTGAAACGATTCCATTTTAGTCAGCTCAATATACACTTCTTTTGACTCCATCATTGGTTTCACATTGATTTCCTACAAATCCTGCTCTAGCTCAACAATTTTTCTCAAGGCCACATTGAGTTCAATTTTTTTTATTTTTCCTATTCTTCTACAAAGGCTATGAGTGATTGCACCAGATTATCAGTTAAACTCTTAATTTGTTTATCTTTGTTAGATAAACTGGCCAAATACTCCTCATCTTTCTCATCAATTTGTTGCACCTGAGATTGTAACTCTTTAATAGCTTTATCCTTCTGTTCTACTTGAGCGCTTAAAGTTATGATTTCTTGATCTTTTTCCTCAAAAAGTTCAGTTTGTGTGCTAATTTATTTTTGTTGCTTATTCATCTGCTCCTCATTTTGTTGCAGTCTAAATTTTAACTAAACAATTTCTACCTTCAATTCTTCTAATTTTGTTTCTATATGATCAAATCTTTCAACTTCTACATTAGTGGAAAGAGGAAAAATAGGAATTTATGCATCATTACCAGTCATATTTTCTTCATTATTTACCTCTAGTGAACCTTGTTATGTATCATTGGCAACTAGGGGAGACAATCGTTCTACAAACTCATCCTCAACAAGCATATAGTTTGGCATTTGTTCCCCTATCATTGCTTGTCATGTCTCACGTGGAACATCCTCCTCGAGTTCAGGGGATTTATTGCTAACTAGAGTTTGATTGTCACCTAACTGGGCTATATTTTCACATGGTTGGACTACATTCTCATATGATTGGACTACATTTTCATGAGGTTGCATTTCTTGTCTTTTCTTTTTAGGAACATGCAACTGATCACAAGCCACAACACAACTGATTTCAGTAGCCAATCGTTTGCTTCTCCTTAAAGGGGGAGGTCTTTGCAATTTCATTTTAGGCCTCTTTTCCTTTTTGTGGAGACAAGTATTCTCATCTTCAGATTTCACTAAGTCCACATTTTTTTGGCTTCTATGTGGTTTCTAGTACATTTTATGGTTTAGGTCTCTCCTCAGGGTTTGAAAGGTTGGATGGATTTTTTGGCATTTCGCCGTTAGGAGCTCTTCTTGCATTTTGAGGCTCAGTGGCATCTTGAGGCACAAGAGAAGGTTCTTTCAAACTTTGAGCCACCAATGTAGATGATTCACCTTCCTCCAAATGTCTTGGGGGTTTAGGGTTTCCAAATATTTGAATAATTTTTTTCCATTTTTCTTCTATTTTTCTTTTCTTTAGGAAATTATGTTTACAAATTAGATGAATGAGACCATGATGTTTCAATGGGCCTGGACCAATTTTAAATCTCTCTATCATGCTGAAAATGGAATCACTAAGGAAGGTAGGAAGGTTAACCCTTAATTCAGGGTTTTCAGCACCATGACACAGGTGAGTGAGTAATCGAAAGGGGGGACCGACTATGAAGGCACATTGGCCCTCACATGTAAAGTATTTGATAATCTAGGAAATCACCATTCTCCATGGATCTACAATACAAATTCATTGAAACCCCTTATTTTTCCCATGGGTATTCACAACTAGCATAAGATGAGGATCTCCCTCCCTTCCGAAGAGTTTTATCATTCTTTGATAAGAAATGTTTGTGGTTTTTGTTAAATTCACACCTTCATTTTTAATACTAGACAAACAAGAAATTATTTGAGGGATTACCTTAAACTTCTTTCCACACACTATCGTCTCCCCATATGATAAGTTTTAGAAAAATTCTTTGACTAGCTATGTGTTATGCCCCTCAAATTTCATCATGAACTCAAGCCAATCTATCTTCTGAAACATCTCATAAATATTACTCAATGCCAAAATTTTATCTAGGGAAGTTGGTTTTGATTTACACTTAACCCCACCCATTCTGTCTCTTACTTACAATTCTGCTAAGTATCTACTGAATGTCGTGGTACTCTAAAGGTGAAAAAATATTTGAACAAGGCTATTATGCATATTAAAAAAAATGCAATGTTTTAACCACTTGTACTTTGACATTGCTGACGAGACATAGATTAATTGTTCTATTTTTCTTCGCTATATTTAAATCATTATTTTTCATGGGATAGAGCGCATGAACTGCCACATCTCTAGTGAAGGTACAATCCACACAATTTTCTAAATTTGGAAAGGAAGGTGGAATGTGACAATTTATTCATTTTTATTCACAATAATTTACCTACTTAAAATAAAAGATGTACATACCTCATGTCTCGTTATTGATTTTAAAGTCACTTTACACATGTTGACATAATAGAATCATCAAATGGGATGGCAAAGGGTTGTAATGAATTTATTATGGATGAAGAGGGGATGGCTAATAAGTGTTACAATTATTATGACAAAAAGTGGTCATAATAATTTTAATTTATTATGGTAAGAGATGGTAGTGTAGGTTGTGAATTTCGTAAGTGATGGAAAAATTTAATGATGATCATGGGTATGTCATCAAAACTGTTAGAGAATTTGCAGAGGAAGGGAATTTACAAAATTCTAAAGCATCACTAGAAGATGCGGCGAGGACAAAAGAAAAAAATTTTAGAACATCACTAAGAGATGCAACTAGAGTGAAGGAGGAAAATTCTGGAGCATCGTTGAAAGATGTAGCCAAAAGAAAGGAACAAAGTTCTGGAGCATCATTGAAAGATGCAACCAGAATGCAACAAGGTTTTGAAGAATCACTGAAAGTTGTCAAAATGCAGAAACATAGTTTCGGAGCATCACTGAATGATATCACCAGAAGGAAGGAACATAATGAAGCACATTGGACTTAACATGTCTCAGAGCATTGCTGAAAGATGTGCCAGACTACAAGGACAAACCAGGGAATGACACCAATCAAATGAACAAGTTCTAGAGCATCGTTGCAAGATGCACTAGAATTTTATTAAAATAAAGTTTTGAAAGTTAGAAACAAAATTTAGCCAAGTCCAAAAGATCAAAAATACAATAAAAATGCCCGTATTGATTATAAATACATACACACACAAAGATTTATTTATTTATATATATATATATATATATATTTGACTCAGAATATTAAACTAAAAATTACATTGGCTCTGACGTAGCAGAGTCAATGGATTGTATTTCTCCTTGTATTTCTACCATTCTCATAAATTGCTCTTTTTTGATAGGTTTGTGGTAGATTCGTAATAGATGACGTTGACTAAGAGAGTCCAAGTGTCACCATCAATAGGTTTAGTTGCACGCCTCCATTTAGAAATACTTCAAAAATTTCATATGGACCTAGTGGTGCAGGAGCACCTATGATACAGTAGGCATTTAAGCAGTCTAGATTGTATTTTGTTTTGATGTTTTCCATGAAGGTCATGTTGACCATTTAGTTAGCATTTGAGGTTTATGAATAAGTCTTGATCTGTTGTGATCAGTAGACTAGGAAGTGGAAAGAATGGATGGGTTTAGAAGCTCATCTTGCTTAGGTTGCTAACTTTTGGCAAAAGTTGAAAAACACAGTGGATTTTGTAACTTTGGCCGTTAGGTCATGAATAAGTCTGACCAAAGAAGATAACTATTTGAGGAACCTATTTAAGGTGTGCCTCAACCTGGAAACAGGGTTAGAAGTTTTGGTATTGTGGAGAAATTTTGTGAAATTAAAGGGAAAACAGTGTTTTTGAGAGTTATTTTCTGATTTTTGCTTCAAATAGAGCTTTAATGGATTAAATCTATTACTGTGTTAAATTTAGGACATAGGGTAACAATCTTCCAAGCATTGTGTGTCAATTTTGTGCTTTCTTCATTCATTTTCATTCGTGGTTTGTAAATAGTTTGGTTGCACCCTGTTGCTGGTCTGAACCAGACAGGTTGAAAAGAATGGAGTGCTAGACCACTTTCCCACCGTACAAATTGTACGGCCCTTTGGGAACAGTGCCTAGACTCCATGTTTGTACATATGGTAGGTCTTAGGGTTAGGGAAGAAACAAGAGCTGTTGGAAAGATCTTGCCCTAGGCGAGCCAGAATGGTGCCCGACTAGGAAAGCAAGAAGTGCAAAGCACAAAATTTTGCAGGGGTTCAAGTTCTTTGAAAAATTCCTTTTGGAGGTGGTAGGTAAGTGTCTTACCTAGTTGTGGTATGAAGGAGAAGGCTCCATCAGTTCAATTGATGTGAGAACAAGTTGACAAATTGCAAGCAGCGAGACAGTGGCTTTAAAACCCTAGGAAATACCCATTTTCAGGTTCAAGCATTGTACGGTCAGCTGAGGCTTAAGTCCTCAAAAATATTGAGAGGACTTCATTTGATCCAAGAATCTCAAAGAAAGAGTGAGTGTTCTTTGGAAAAGTTTGGAGAGACAAACGGTTTTCTCAGAAATGGAGACCTAATTGGGGCTCAAGGGCTAGTAGCCTTTTTAACCCTAGTTGAGGGTTTGGTGAAAGTGATGGAAAGGTGGAGTTTTGATGAACCTTCAAGAATCCTAGGAGGTTGGTTTGAAGCCACTGAAGACATTTCTACACCCCTTGCAAGATCAAATTGTGTGTTGAGGATAGGTTAGCCTTTAGGGTAAATTAAGGGCTAAGGAAGTGTTGAAGCATTGCCCCAAGGTTGGCTTGGTTGGCAGGATATGTCTTGATGGTTGGGTTGGAAAGGTGAACCAGGGGAGTCTACACAAGTAGTAGGTCCTATAGGTTAGAGGTGGTGGAGTGTGACACCATAGGGTCTTCCTAAACAAGATCCAAAGCATGGAGCAGTGATTGTTTCCATCCAACCCTCCCTATCACCTAGTCAATGAGTTGTCAGTTTCCCTTGATGATCTTTTTATTGAGAATCAAATAACAATGCCCAATCCCCATTGTGGAACTCTCTTTCTTTTATGTGTTTATCATTCCATGCCTTTCGTTGTTGTTGAACTACCTTAGTTTTGTGGACAACTTCTAAATGAAGTTCATCCAGTTCACTGAGTTGTAGGACTCTTTCAACCTAAGCTCGTTTGAGGTCTAACCCTAACTCCATTTCTGTTCTAAGATTTTGAAGTTCAAATTTGATGGGTAGAAGAGGTTTCTTCCCAAAAACTAACTCATAAGGAGTAAAACCAATGGTTGATTTCCAAGTTGTATTATAGGCCCAAACGACTTTGGGTAATTTTCTGGCCTAGTCTCTTCTCCCTAATGAAACTATTTTTGTTAAAATATTCTCAAGTTCCCTATTTCTGACTTCTACTTGACCATTTGCTTGTGGGTGATAGGGTGAATATTTTTTATGGCTTACCTAGAAATGATCAGTAAAGGGTAGCAAAAATTTGGACATAAAATGAGGTCCTTGATCTGTGACAATTGTTCTAGGGGCTCCAAATTTGAGAAAAATCTTGTTATATAGGAGTTCAACAACTTTTTCTTCCCTAGCGACTCTTAGGGTTTGGACTTCCACCCACTTAGTCAGATAGTCAATATAGAAAAAAATGTATTATGTGCCTTGTGAAGGAGGATCTATAGGACTGATAAAATCCAATCCCCACTTTTCAAATGGTTGAAAAACTACCTATAGTTGTAGAGGAATTTCATTGGATGCAGTGGGTCTTCCTACTCGTTGGCATTCATCATAGTGGTGAACATAGTTTTTCACATCTTTATGCATAGAGGACCAGTAATAGCCTGTGCCCAAGATTTTATGGGATGTCCTCTTAGCGGAGTAATGGCCTCTGGAGGGGTCATCATGGTAGGCTCTAAGGATGCCATATGTTTCATTTGATCTGACACAATGTCATAAAATCATATCAGGACCGCATTGAAATAGCATTTCATTAATCCATTTGAATTGAGCACTTTCTCGAATGAGGCACTTCTTTTTTTTGATGTAAAGTCTAGTGGGAACTCAAAAATGGCTAGATAGTTGGCGATGTCAGCAAACCAAGGGGTTTTAATGGAGATGGAAAATAAATTTTCATTTGGCAACTCATCTTGCATAGGAGCGCAATATCCATTGTCTTGTTTGATCTAGGATAAAAAATCTACGACTACATTGAACTTCCTGGGTTTATCAATAATGGTCACATTGAATTCTTGTAGAGGCAATAACCACCTGACTATTCTTCCATTCACTACAGGTTTGTTCATTAGGTACTTGATAGCTAAATGGTCTGTGAACACAATTACTTTGTACCCTATGATATAATGTAGAAATTTCTTGATTGCATGCACCACATCTAAGAATTATTTCTCTGTAGTTGTGTAATTCCATTCAATGGGAGTCAAATTATTACTAATGAAATAGATGGCATACTTTCCTCCATTCTCATCTTCCTAACCTAAAACTTCTCCAATAACATCATCGAAAGCATCTTCATAAATATGGAATGGAATGTTCCAATTAGGTCCATGTAGGACAGGAGTAGAGATGAGTTTCTCCTTAATGATATCAAATGATGTTTGACATTCTACTATCTAGGAAAAATCTGTATTCTTTTGGAGGGAAAACATGGGGGATGCAATCTTGCTGAAATTTTCTATGAATCTTTGATAGTATCTGGCATGTCCTAAGAAACTTTTGATGTCATTTTGGTTCTTTAGAGTCTCTAGTTGTTGTATTACCTCAATTTTCTTAGGATCCACTTTTATCCCTTCATTTGAAATGTGGTGTCCCAACACTATCCCTTGTACCACCATTATTAGACATTATTCATGACTCGAGGATAGCTGATGGTCCTCACATCACTTCAATACCTTGTCCAAATTTTATAGTCCATCAAATGTGGAACCATACACTGTGAAGTCATCCATGTATACTTCCACAATCATTCACTAACTCAACGAATATGGCCAGAATAACTCTCTAAAATGTTGTAGGAGCGTTGCATAGCCTGAAGGGAAGGGTGTGATATGTGAATGTTCCCTAGGGGAAAGTAAAATTTGTTTTATCTTGGTCTTCTGCTAATACTTGTATTTAGTTATATCCACTAAATCTGTCTAGGAATGAGAAATGCTTCCTTCTAGCTAAATTATCCAAGACTTGGTCTACGAAAGGTAAAGGGAAGTAATCTCTATGGGTAGCTTTGTTGAGCTCTCTATAATCAATGCACAATCTCTACTTCCCATTTTTCTTTGGGACAATTACTAAAGGTGAAACTCATTTGCTACCAGAGATAGGATAGATGAATCCTACTTGTAGGAGTTTCTCAATTTCCATTTTAACAATGTCTTTAAGAGTGGGGTTGAGTCTTCGTTGTGGTTGACAAATAGGTCTAACATCTTTAGTATAGATGTGATGGGTACAAACACTTGGGTGTATTCCTCTCATGCCTGTATAATCCCAAGCAAAAGCTTTAGATCTATTTACCAAAAAATCAAACAATTTGAGCTCTTTTGACTCTATCAACCAACTATTGATATTTAAAGTTTTTCCTGGTAGTAACATGATGGTTTTGACTTTGGATAGTTGGAGGTGACAATATAAACTTCTCTGGTTAAGGTGTTGAGAGGAAAACTATGTGGTATAGTTCTATGGAGTCTAGCAATATCTTCAAAGAAGTGATCTTTTTTTGAAATGATATTAGCCATGAGGACAAGGTAATCCTATGAAGTTGGTGTAATTATATTTGGTGTGATCAATGTTAATTGGATTCCCTAAAATCTCTTCCACTTCTAAAATTTCTTCATCACTTGAGTCTATAGTAAGATTTTTCATATTGTTTTCCAATTCATCTTCCAACTCTTCACCATGTTGTTTAATGACTACCATAGCAACTGAGGCTAGATTCTCTTGTTTGTTGGCACTATCTGGTTCATCAACCCAAACTTGGTTATGTTCAATAGGTTGAGTGGGGGGATACAAGAATAAGTGTTTTCTATTGGGACCATGCGAAACGGTCATTCCTCCTACTTTACAGTCAATCTTGGTTGCAACTGTAGATAACCACAGTCTACCTAATATTATTGGAATATTGTCCTTGGGTGTGAGGGACTGGATTATTTGAAAACCTACTAGATATTCCCAACCGTCGACCTTGACAAAATCATTTTCTATGAAACATTTGGGAATAGCTATGGATTGATTTTCCATTTATAATACAGTAGTTGTGGGATACAAATCAGTAAGTCCCAATTTTTCCATAACATTCACTGTCATGACATTAATGGTTGCTTTTAAATCCACAAGTGCATTAGGTATTGCTACCTCATTGATTGTCACTATTATGAGTGGATTACCTAGGTCATCATATTTTGGGGTTGAGGTTTTTCTGGCCAAAAGTTCAGCTAGATAACCGTTTATGTGCACAATTTTAATCTATTTTGGTTTCCTTCCTGGTGTTTTTATGCACAACTATTTAATTAGTTGGTTTAGTTCAAGAATTTCTTTAATTGCTTGTAACAAAGGAACCTCGATTTGAACTTGTTTAATTTCTTGTATTAGCATGATTTCAGTGGATAAGGTCATTTCTAGAGGGTTTTTCAAGGCAGTTTCTTGGAGACGCTTAGGAAAAGGCGCTTGAGTTTTCTCTTTTAAGGTGGGATCCTTCTTTAAAAGTTTGTTGAACACTGACCATCCTATTCTTGAGGTAACTCAGGAGTTCTAGATGAGGATTGTGGAAGGGGCTTGTCTTGATTACTCCTTGGGTTTTTCTCTAAAGGTATGGAAGGTGTCTCAGTCCTTTCAGTAGATTCTTTGTTCAGTTCATCCAAGATCTCAACTATGATAGGCTATTGGAGTGTTTTTCATGACCTCAACTGCAAGTTTCCACAATGGATAACGTTAACTCCAGTCACGTTTTGTTGTTCTGTCGAATACACTAGGGTATTTTGACGATTATTCTTTGGATTAAGGATAGGTTGTGTTGGGAGTTGTGGTTTGTTGAACTGCTCATTTTGTTGAGGGTTCTAAGGAGCTAGTAAAAGGTTCTGCTACGGATTAGCACTAGTACACAAACAACAATATATGACTAAATAAACTACTAAAAATTGCATATAGATGACTAACTTTAGTCACATGACTATTAGTGGTTTATTTGTAGTCATTTATAACACCACTAAATTTATGACTAAACAATTTTAGTCATTTATTTAGTCATTAATTTTAGTCATGTGACTATTTTAGAGATTTATTTATAGTCATTTATAACACTGCCAAATTTATGACTAAACTATTTTAGTCATTTATTTAGTTATTGATTTGGTCATTGATTTAGTCGTTAATTTAGTCATTTATTTAGTCATGGTAGTGATTTGTTTAGTCATATATTTATTCATTGATTGTTGTTAACTCCGTCATTTATTTTAGTCATGGTAGTCATTTATTTAGTCATTACTTTTATTCATATATTTAGTCATTAATTTAGTCATATATTTAATCATTAATTTAGTCATATATTCAGTCATTACAAATCAAATCTAACTTAATTAATCCTCAAAAATTTATGTATATAAATTTCAAGTATCATAGATATTCAAATGATAAAAAAACACCATGAAATGAAGACTAAAATGCTTGAACAAATATGATTAATCAGACACAAACACAAATAGATTACAAATCAAGAGGAGCCACAACATAGTATTTATGAGTGGAGAAAAAACCACTTTGAAAATTTACTTCATTAAGCCTCATTGGTTACATTCAATGTCTCAATGACACTGTACAACTTACAGACACTATATAAATAGAATACTCCTATTTTCATATACTTATACTATTTTCCCCTTCCTTAACTGCAATCCTTTTGGAAGGGCAACGACCTCCTATAAGGGCTTGACCCATTTAATCCTCTTGCAAATCCACAACTTTCTTGCCACTATTAGTTTTGGCTCCTCCAAAATCTCCCTCACTAGTATTCACCTTTCACTTCTCCAATTTGGAGCTGCAGCCTGAAAATAAGGTTTTGAAATTTACACATCAAAAACTCAGAAAAGTCAAATAATACAGAGGATAAAATTCAAAAATTTTGTTTTCCTTTTCCAACTATGACACCCTAAACTTAGGCGCTAGATATAGTGAATGTATCAGAATTAGATATAACATCCATCAAAAGCATATTTGGAAGTATATTTTTACCAGATATTGTAGTTGCAAGCTCCACTAATTATAACAAAGATAAATAGTTTCACCTTTCTACATCAAATAATGCAATTCTGATAACTTTTAGAGGATCAACAATGCTATCCTTTATCATGTCAACATACTCACCTACAAGTTGCAACACAACATTAAACTTATTAATTAGACTCAAAATCTAAGAAAAAAAAAGAAACTTCAAACATTATCAATTTAGAAAAAAAAATCATTAATTTCAAAGATCAAAGTAGCCAATGCTTCACTCTCTACATCCTCTACTACAATCAAAAGAGGCCTTTGTTTATGTGATAAATGCAACAACAAATTATATTATTTTTCAAAACTTATCACTATGTACTTATGAACTCAAGATCATTTAAATTGTCAAACTAATCGACACGACTACCTAATTTCTTTCTATCACATACACTTTGGGTATACAAGATCATTGAGATTCCCAATTATTGAACTATGAAATTCAACAACGTAACATAATTATATCTTAAGTAAAATGTAAATCAAATCAACATTACATGTCTCAGCTTATCAATTGATCTCAAATTGTATATACACCTTTTTCATATAGCTTAAGGACATCTACAATAGATATGCACAAAATGAATTTGGTGGAAAGACTTTAAAAACTTTCAAGTGAATAGAATTTGCAGGTGTAAAGCCAAATTCCACAACCATTGCCAACATCCTCCCTGCTTGTGCCAAAATGGGAGCATTGAAACAAGATATGAATATCCATCAATGCATAGATAATACATCCCTATAAGAAATATTATACTCCCTCAAATGTTATTACATATTATTCTATTGGGGGAAATTTACTTTATCGGGGGGACTTTAATTTATTGGGGGGACTTTTGTTTAGAAAACCTAGATCACCATCATATCAGCTCATGTGAGAGGTCAATAACCCACTATTAAGCCTACACATGGCACATGCATAGCACAATAAGTATAAGGAAAAAAAATGTCAAAAGAGCTTTGTTAGGACTAAAAAAAAAATCCCACATATTTGCATTAACATCTATTCATTTATCTCCTAGTCCTTACAAACTCTCACCAGACTCAATTTCATGATCTAGACAAATTACTGAGGTTCGTGTAAAAAATCCAGTTTTGTAACCAACATACCCAAATAATAACATTCATGAAATCCATTGAAGTCCTTTGATACCATCGGACTAACAATACTCTATCGGTGGAACTCCCATCACCATCCCACCGATAACCCGATAGGGGCAATTCATATCCTTACATCAGGCTAACTTCCAAAGTAGTATCCTCGACGGGCTGATGGAAACAACAAAGATTATCACATCGCTACAGCTCTAGTGCATCGACAAAATGAATGATGAAGCTCCCCCGATAGCCCAATATAATCATGGGGTATCAAAGTTTATCGGTGAAGGTAGGATGCATCGGGGTAACATTGTTTGATGTCTTATACTTATCGGTGGAGAAGGTGTCCATTGGTGGAAAATGAACCAAGGACCCAACGATATAGAGATGAATGATTACTACTAGCTGATGTGACGTCAAAACCATCATCAGGATATTTAACATAAATGCTCTCCCCGATGACAAGATTGAAGCAAGTGGTATATTAATGAGCCAAAACATGAGTGAATTGCACCACGAATTAATCATACAATTTGTAGAAACTAGAAAGGCTATGCTAAGGGTAGAAGTAGAAAGGACAGAACTCAGAGCTCTCATGCAGTGAAGCTAGGAGAAGAAAAAATTCATGTAAGTACTCCACTCTTAGCTAGAAAGTTGCATTTTTTTAGAGTTTGCAATGGAAGAAAATGTGGGAAAACCTAAGGAAAACAAACAAAAAACTAAAAAGAGGAATTTAAACCAAGACTTGATAGATCAGTGTCTGGGGTCAGGGCCAAGACGCAGAAGAAGTGTTCAAGCAAGTAAATTGTTAGATAAACATAGGGGTCTTGGGGATGTTTGGACGCCACACCGGGGCTATGAGCTTTTTATGTAGCACTACTACAAAAAACAATTCAGATTTCAACCAGTTTGTAACCCATGGAGACTGAACTTAGGAAGACTTGAGGTGCCAAACGTGTTCATCAATGTAGAATTGGTGAAAGCTCTGGCCAGTCAGTATAATGCCAAGAAAAGAACTATCCAATCACCAAATGGGGCCAATATGCTTGTTATCTCCCAAGACTTGATCTCTAATGTATTTCAGTTAGAAGGTCCCATGAACTTGCCATTCACCATTAGAGAATTTTTGACAGAATACCGTTGCATGGATACTAGTTACAAGAGATGGAAGCTAGCTTTGCACAGACCTAAGAATGAGCAAGGTCAACTCAAAAAAAAATTGAGCAATGAAAACCCTCCATTTCATATAGATTTGTTTGAAGAATACTTCCAATATACCTACTAATTAGCTGGTCAATTCTTGGGAATTGAGGTTCCACCACTTATGTCTATTGCACCGATGGTTTTAGCAGCTAATATACAAAGAAAAGATGCTAGGTCATTCGACTATGCAAACTATTTGGTGAATGCCCTAAATCAAGGGATTGAAAGAATAAAAAAAACAATGATTGCATATATTTCAAACACTATTCCTTGTTAATGCATTTACTTTAATATGAGGGACATGCTAGAAATGTGTGGGGTAAAGAATTAAGAATCAAAGACACATATAAAGATGGAAACTTTAAACCTATACAGATGTGGACTGCACTATGGGATAGTGAATGTGAGAGGTCTCACTATTTATATTTTGAAGAATATTTTGTTAAACCACTAATGAAGTTACTAGGCTATTCATATGATCACAATTTATCCCCTGAGGTGCAGAGATTTTTGAGACCAAAAGAAAATAGCCCGAGAGGCAAGGTGAACCATAATTGGGGAGACCGGTATGCCTTCTCCGATTGCACAGTAATAAGGGTTTATGGATTTGGAGGGGTTCCACATTTGCTACCATGAGTGGTTCCTAACAGAGTTGCTTATTTGGAAATAGTACAAAAATTACAAAGGTCTGATACTAAACATCTCAACAGTCATAATAAACAATCATTATTTCCTAGCACTCTTTGTTTTGGAGATTTCACAGTATGTGCCATTGAAGGACATGAAGAAATTGATGCTAAATTAGCTCATTACAACCTTCCTCTTGGGTATGAAAGAAATAAATTTGATGCAGAGGGATTTATTCATCAAGAAAGATTAACTCAGAATTTGTCAGGGTATGAGCATTGGTTTGCACTTGATGATGTGATCAAGAACTGAGATGAAGCTTCCATTGGTGAGAGAATGGCTTCATATAATAAAGTTGTGCTTGCAGAGGAATGGAAGAGAAAGAATGTCCCATCATACAAAGAAGAATTTGTTGATATACAAGATCCCTTGGCTAGGATTGAGCAACTTATTGCTCATCTGAATGAAATAGTAAAAGATGTGCCCTCTTACATTTTTGATACATCTCATATGTGTTACACATGAATGTAGGTTGAGGATGTGGAGCCTTTGGATCACATACCCTCACAACCCACTCCCAATGTATGTTTCTCCACTGACAACAATGAAGAGGAAGGAAGTGATGAGGAGAGTGATGGAGAGGAGCAACCAGTGGAACAAATAAAGGTCCTTGTGATTACACAATATGAGCCCCCTCAGGAACTTGTAAAATTTGAAACATCAAATGAGTTATCTGATGACATTAACATCAAGGCTAGTCATGAATTCATTTCTGATAATGATTTTGTTAAAACTCTCGAGTTCAAATCATTTGTCTATGAGTATAAGGGGAAGAAAATAAGACAAAAGGAGCAAGACATTACTGTTGAAAAGGAAGTTGATGCCTTAGAAGAATTGAAAAAGGAAGTTGACAGGGAAATGCAATCCATCACTCTTGAAAGAGGTAGAGAATTACTTCAAGAGGCTGGGGTACTACTTCTACCAAGATGGGACATGAGCTCAACAATTATGTTCGAAAGTTTCAGAAAAAGAGGGGATACAAAAATGAGCTTATCAAAGGAAGCTAGTGATAAGATATATTCAGGGTCTGGATACAATCCAAATGAGAATGCCTTGCTTATTTGGTCACTATACCCTCATGAGAAGAGGTTGACAGTGATTGAAAATCCTAATCAATTATTTGGACACCTTTTGGTCAAAAGAGTTGGGGACACTAATCCCTTAGAAACTACAGAGTTGAATGTCAATGTGGCAAAATTCACTAGAGCACAAGTTGAAAATTTGGTCAAAGAGAATGACAAATTGAAAAAGCAGTTATCACATCAAATGGAGAAGTCATCTTCCTATTCTTCTCGAGAATTGTACGCTCCATGGCTTGAAAAGGATAAGAGAGTGTTAGATGCATTAGCCGATGGAGGCTATTGGAAAAATTCCCATTTGAAAGCCCAAGAAAAGTGTAAAACATTGGAAAAGAAGGTGAAAATCATTAAGTACAATACTGTGTCCGAGATAATCAAAGAGAGGTTCAATAAGCTAATAAAGCAAGCTGATGATTATTGGGATGTATTTAAGCAAATACAATCAGCACTAGAGGATAATGTCTGGTTACAAGGAAGAATGATTGATAAAAAGAAGGAACTTCTGGGTAAACAAATCCTGAAAGACCAAACACTGCAAAGATATAATGACTTGGTGAAATCCCACAACCAATATCAAGAAAGACTAGAAGAAGACCTTGGTTGTTTTAATTTGGTTCCTACACTCCATGATTATATAGGGAATCTTCGAGAAAGGGATGATTGGAAAGTAGAATTTACAGAGTTTCTAACAATTGCATTGCAGGAGATCAACGGTGAGGATATGGTCTTGCAGAATACTCATAAACAAATTGAGAAATTCATGCACATAGAGTATGATATGAAGGAGGTCATATCCAATGCCGACACTCATGCAAAATAGGGGTACATTGATCACCTCTTAGCTTTCAATCTGTTTATAAATCGGGTAGTGGATAATTTGGGCACAACTGAGCAACAGTCAGAATCGGTCGGTGGTAATGATGTGGAACCTATCATACAGTAAAAGCTTTGAACAAGTCTTAGATGACCACGGGATTTTACTCAGAGATTAATAGATTGGTACACATGTTTATGATTGTGTTAGTTTCTTAAATTACGTTCAAAATCATATTTTGTTATCAAGAGTTGTGTCTTTTGGTCTGAAGCTTGTTGCCTCTCGTGTATATAAGAGAGACTAGGACCAAAAGAAGGATATAGGAGAAGATAATAGGCGAATAGGGATAGATAGACAACAAAAAGCTTCCATAATTTTTCCATTTCAAAAGACTATGTTGTAGATATAATTTTGAGGAAATCAATGAAAGATCTCTAATTTTGTGGCTTTATATTGGTATCAATTGTTTGTTGAAAATATTCAATTATTTGGTTGTCCCTAGTTTAATATTTCCTTATTATTTAAATTGGTATATCAAGTATATATTCAATTTATCAATACACATTTGTTGTTTGATGGAGGAGCCTCTATTTTCCTTAGACATGGAAAATTTGTCATGTTGCACTATATTTAGCAATTCTGCAAAACTTGACAAAAATGACCTGCAACAACTTTTGATAGTTTGCAATTTTACAAATTTTTTGTAACTTTGTCTCTTTTACCCAATTGACTCTAAAATCATCTTAATTCATAGTGAATGGTCTCACAAGACCTAATTAACATAAAATGACCTCCTCAAATGATAAAATGACCTACTAAGATGCAAAGGCCTTCAAATTTGAAAATGGAAGCTTAGGTGCTCCTGCACCAACATGTATGCTAAATGTGGGATCATAGACAAGGCACTTGAAGTGTTCGAAAAAATGCCTCAAAGAAATGTGGTCTCATGGACTACACTAATTGTAGGATATACAAAAATTAGATTTGTTGAAAAGGCTTTAGAAACTTTAAAGCAAATGCAATTTGCAGGTTGTTCCAAAACAACCTATGGTGAATTTGGGATATGTTTTAGAAGTCATTAAAGGGTATCTGAAAATGGTTTTATATCTTGTCTATAGTGCTTGAGGATTGAAGGAATTGAGAGATTGAAGCCTATTTTTTGTGAAATGTGTCTAAGTGAGGTTGAATGGTGCTCCTGATTACTATCAGGCTCCAAGTTGGAGATGCCCATACTAACAATAGAGACCTTTTTGGTAGATCAATATATGGATATTGAACCCACCATGCTGGTCTACCAAGATTATGGGACCATTATCCAATCATCAAACAAACAAGATCAAATCACTTAAATGAAATATAACCTCCTATAAAAAGTCAATGAAAGAATATAATAGAAAGGTGAAGGCAGAGGAAAAATTCTTGGCCTTCACATAAATTTGAGAACCAATTTTCCATTAACACAACTCAAGAACTCAACCAAGGTAGCAAAGAATTAAAAATCCAGTAGGGGAAAGGAACCAATGCTTTGGAAAAGGATTTATCCAACCACATAACAGGTGGGAGCACATTGTACTAGATAAAGCTTATGCAAAATAAGATGGGGCAGTCAGTTCCATTTTTTGTAATGTGGTAAGAGTCATATAGGTAACGTTATTTCAAGTTGGGGAACTCTTCTTATAGGTTCTAAAGGATTTGCCTCTTTTTTATAAGACTGTGTTGGCATTGCCACCTGGGTCATAGTTGTTTGGTGGGATTCCAAACCCAGAGAATTAGGTGCAGTTGTGGAAATCTCATAGAGAGAAGCTACAAGCTACCATGATGATTTTGTTGAGCGAATTTATATCAGAGTCTTGATTAGTGTGGCTTAAGACATGTACAGATGATATTCTCTTTGTAGATAGGCTTGGGAGAAAGTATTTGCTTGATCTTGTGAAAAGTGGCAAGGAACTTGCAGAGAATGAGTCATTGATTAGAGAAACATAATAATTGCCCCCTATGGTTGTTTTGTCATTTCAACAATTCATCTGGGAAAGTTTCAACATTCTTCTTTCTTGTTTATTTAGGAACTTGTGACATTTTGTCATTTAAACAATTCATCGAACCATCGAGGGAATAGGAGACCTTGTCTCGCCGATAGAAGATCCTCACGTAGATGAAAAAATAGAACCATCGACACATCGTTGGAACTAGAAGACACGTCTGACCAATAGACCGATAAAGTGGGGGCAGTCAGTTCCATTTTCTATAATGTGGTAAGATTCATATAGGTAACACTATGTTAGGCTGGGGAACTCTTCTTGGAGGTTCTAAATGATTTGCCTCTTTTATATAAGGTTGTGTTGGTAGTGCCACCTGAATCATAGTTGTTTGGTGGGATTCTAAACCTAGATAATGAGGTACAATTGTGGAAATCTCATAGAGAGAAGCTACAAGCTACCATGATGATTTTGTCAAGCGAATTTATATCAGATTCTTGCTTACCGTGGCTTAATACATGTGCATATGATATTCTCTCTCAGAGATAGGCTCTGGGGAAAGTATTTGCTTGATCTTGTGAAAAGTGGCAAGGAACTTGCAGAGAATGAGACACTGATCAGAGAAACATTGGACAGTCTTGATGCATTTGAAGGGAGCTTCGAGTGGCTAAAAATGGTTTTTGGTTCAAATGTTGAGTTTCCATGTCAATGTGTGTGTGAGATTGTTTTGAAGCACTCAAAGAGTCTGTGGGATGAAATTTTTGAAATCTTGTTTGTTAGTAGGATGAAACAAATAATAACTGATGGATTTGCAAATCTATGTGAGAGAGTTAAGGTTGGTAAATTCCTTGAAGCCATAGTTATATCTCTGGCAAGTTACAAGATGTTGAAACCCATTTGCACAAATTAACTACTAGTGAGGGTTGGTTTGTCAAGAGAGGGGACCTAAAAAGTGTCAATTTACCTGGGTTGAGTTTTAGATTTATGATGACAAATGATGAAGACTGGTTTGGTTGCCTTAATGCTTATTTTGGAACTAAGGTTAGTCAAATAAAAGATACCATAGATGAGGGGTCCAAGAATATTCTGGAAGACCTCCTAAGTTTTCTTCATGCAAATAAATCTCCTTCAAGGATAAATGATTTAGCACCTTATTTGCAAGAGCAATGCTTCCATTTTATCTCAACATTGATTTTTGAGATTGAAGAACATCTTGTACATCTTTCAGAAGCTCTCTATCAAGAAATGAAAAATGAGGAGATTCCAGAAAAAATGAACAAGGAGAAACTAGAACCGAGAAGTTATATCTTGAAAGGGCACTTTTCTTAGGATGGCTTAGTTGTTTCCCCTAATTTCATTCAACTTCCTCCACTAGTTCTTGGCTTGTCTTAGCTCTTAGTTTTTCAAGAACAAAGCTTCAAATTTTGAGGGAAAGGATCTTCGGACTTTTAGAGGCCTTAGTACTAATTTTGGATCACCTTCTTCAGACACGAAGATAAATACTTACCGAGAGGGTTACGTAGCCCGGACCAGGGATAAAAATAATAGCACCAAATTGAATAAACTAAGAAGAACTATGCACAATCTTTGTATCAGAGCTCATAGCATGTGGATATTATGGATAACTAAAGATATTTTAGGCATTCTCACAAGAGATCTAAGGCAAGATGATTCCTTATCCATGACAACTCCTTTGAAGGCCTATATTCTCATTTGCATTGCATATTTTGTTTGTTGTGGCTTATGGAGTTGGTTTCATTTCTGTGACTCATCTAATAATTGATCTCTTCTTGTAGTTTTCATGAGATTTCTTCTAGTTTTGATTTAAGTCATCATGGTTTATATCTGGATATATTAATAACCGAATGAGAATAAAGCATCTAGAGTAAAGAGTTCTTTCAGTCACTTCAAACTCTTTATTGCCCAATAAATGGAAAAGACTAACATGTTCCCTTTCAACCCTTCTAGTCCATATTAATCATGGAGATGTAATTTGTAAGTATGCAGAAAAGTATTAAAGGGGAGCCAAAAATTTAGAGATTTTCATAGGGCCTATGAATCAACTCTTGTTTTATATGAAAAATATTGTTGTTTGTTTCCTTTCATTTATACTATCTATTGGGTACTCATTTGGGAACTCCCATTTGGGAATTCAAGAAGAGATCTCAAACAAAGTAGGATGACATCTATTGTACAATTGAACTATTGTTCCACTGCACTGTAAACATTAAACCCCTACCATCCATGCACTCCTTTCATTGTACTATACATGGTTGATAGAAGAGCCACTTTTCACTTTATAATAGATTGTTCATCCTTTTTCTTTACGTGCTACTCTATTTTTTACACTCAACTTCAAAATTGGTTTGCATGCGCCCTCAGAAAGTGGAAGCTAATTTTAAGAGTTCAAATTCTAAAATTTGTATAGACAACTTAATCTACTTGTCCCTTAATATCATTTTTATAGATAAAAGTATGTTCTCCTGTGAACTATGCAATTTGATAGTGGAAATTTTGAAAAGAGACAATCACTTTTAACATCTCATAATGGAAAAGAAAAGAATAAACAGACCTCGATTCCAAGTTCTCTATATAAATCCTTAACTTTTGCAACACAAGATGGATCTACTTTTCCATAATTAGCCTAAAAAGGAACATAATCATTGTTAGTCAATAGCAGCTAGTAAAATTATTAAAAAGAATGGATTATATGGATCATGGTCTCAAATTAATGCACAGATTTGGAAAAGCAAAAATTAATCAAACCATGAGTGACTTACCACAAGATCTCAAAGCACAAACAATTTGATGCGAAAATGGGCGAGGTTGCATCCAAAATCGTGCATCACCCTTTACTCCATTTTGGCTTAGCCACCTTGAAAAATAAGGCTCTGACTCATTGCTCCATTTCCATAGGCTACATTGAAAATAAGGTCTTCACGAAGGTTTTAGAGTATGTTTCTTAAAATAAAAATTATGCTTATAAAAAAAAAAATTGGTCCTTTTTCCTCTTAGATTATTTAGTTGCTTATTCTTATCTTTTGTTTTTCTCTTCCTTTTGCTTATTTTTTAATTTTTCAAGGTTTTTGGGTTTTAGTTTTTTAGGTTCTCTTATGGTTTTCGTTAATTTTTATAATTTGGTGGTTTTTTGTCAATTTAGAAGAAACTTTGGTGTTCATATGATGACACCACAAAACAAAATATTTATTAGTAATTTTATTTGTAATATTTTATTATTAATTATGGCGGGCTACAATTGAAAATAAGGTCTTGACAAAGGTTTTAGAGTATGTTTATTAAAATGAAAATTATGGCCAAGATTTTAATAATGAGCACATTTATTTAGTCATTTTTATTTGTCTGATATTAGTCATTTATTTAGTCATTTAGTTGTGATTTTACCCAATGACCAAATTAGTCACTTATAAATGACCAAAATAGTCATTTATTTTCCAAATACTACTAGTGTTAGTCATGTGACTAAAAGTTTTAGTCACGTAGTCATTTATTTTCCAAATTCTACTAGTGTAGGCATCCTCCTTGCTTCATTATAAGACTAATTTGGAGTTTGATTCCATTGAGGCACTAGATTTTGAGGATACCATTGTTGTTGAGTATATTTTAACCATTGAGGGTTTCCTCAGGACTAGTTTTCCCATTCAGGTGGTCCCCAAGGGTAAGGTCCCCAATTAGGTGGTGCTTAAGGCCAAGGGGCTTTCCATTGATTATTATTCCAATTATTTGGGGGCCACCAAGAGGGATTTGAAATTTGGCCATAAGAGAAATTCCCTCTAGGTCATTGATTCAAAAAATTGATCTCCTCCTCAGCATGAGATGTCCTTTTCTTGGAATTTTGGATTGCATTTAGGATCTCACATTGATCAGTGGCATGACTCTTCTCACACACTTGGAAAATGTCAATTTTTTCCAAAGGACATTCTCTTAATAGATGTTTGTTTTGACACCTGGGACAATAGATCGATAAGGTCTTAGGATTGCATGTTTTGGCTTGTATTCCATCCAGCGTGGTGTTTAGTTTAACAAGAATGTCAATTTTGAGATTTGCTATTTCCTCACGCAGTTTACCTATTTCATTGGAATCTCCAAAAATACTAGATTTTTGAATACCTCCTCAAGTACAAGAGAAATTCCAGCATAACTCAGTGATATCATCGAGTCCAAGTTGGGACACATCTCCTTTTCCCATTAAATCTAGACTTCTCCTAGCATCTTCATCAAGTCCTTTGAGAAATATGGTCTTCAGATTTTCCAGACTTATGGCTTCTTCACCACATCATTTAGATAAGAATATGAACCTATCTTGGAGGTAATCTTCTAGGCTTTCATCTTTGTTTGACTTAGTTTGAAGAACTCCTCTTTCCTATCCCTGACTCTATAGTAACTTTGGTATTTTTCCAAAATGGTAGACTCCATATCATTCCAAGTGGATATCGATCCTGAAGCTAATCACATGAACCAACACATTGTAGTGTCCTTCAAAGTAGAGGGGAAGAGTTTCAATTTTTGATTATCATTTGGGTAAAACACAAAACTATGTCACACTTTCGATCAAATAAATAGTTCCGAGCGAAACATTTTCAGTTGGAAATATTTTGGCTGAATCCAAAACATATATTTTTTCCCCTTTGTTGCTTTCAAATTGGCTTATTTTATTGTGTGGGGTTTCTATAGAAAGGGTTTCAGCTGAAACCCTTTCTATAGAAAATATTTCCTCTACCAAAATTGTCTATGTAGCATCCTGAATAAGCAACTAACTCAAATTTTCTTTTCTTAATTTTTGAAACTTTCTTAAACTTTCAACTTTAGCTAAGTATTTATTTAGTTAGAATGATGTTTTAAAAATATATATATATCCTTTTGTAGAGTTCAAAGTGGTGAATTTGAATATGTAATATTTTTTAATATATTTTATTTTTAAAATATTGCAAGTAGGTTGTTAAAGTTAAAAAAGAGCCTAATTAGAAATTAAAAAAATAGTAAAACATATTAATTTTTTAAAAAATATATATGGGGCACAAGAGGATAGAGTCTTCTTCAAAAGGGTATAATTTATTTTTTGAAAATGATTAAAAAAATAGACAATAGTTGATAACTCGTGAAAACTATCGAATTTTGACAAGTTTGACTTTAAAACGTTATTACAAGAAAAACATAGATCAAAATTTGATTTTTTTTTCCATGCACAAGATATTGAAGTTACCTATTTGGAGAAAAAAACATTAGGGAGAAATGAAGTTTATTTCAATTTATTTCTTGACAGCCCATGAAGTCACTTTTTTTCTGAAATTTTCAGCATTCCAAAATCTATTTTTAAATTGATAAAAAAGTAATGAGTTTTTAAAAAAAATAAAATGAAAAATTACAAGAATAAACTTCATCAAAAGTTCTACATTTCAGTAGTTTACATCATTTTGAAATTCAAAACATAAAGACCACTTTTATGTGGTCGAAGTTCATAATTTTTTTGTTGTTGGCCAATTCCTTTATAAAGTGTGACACAGGATTGTGCTTTTGCCCATTTTTGTAGTCATATGTCTAACATAAAACTTTAATCTCAAAAAGAAATTGGTCAGGTTCTTCTGAGGATAAGCCTCTAAAGGTTGGTAAGATGGATGGTGAAATGTTTTTCATGGGTGTATCGTCATCTTCATTGAGAGCAATAGGATAGGTAAATGTTTGTGATGTCACTCGCATTATCACCATCTCTATGGTTTCTTCTCCTTTCATTGAAAGGGTTTTCATTGTTGTTATCGGCCATGATGTCGACATGAATGCTTTCTTCTTCAAAGGTTTGCTCTAATGGTTGAGTTTGTGGGGTATACTCGGAGGTTTCAAGTTGATCTTGCTCAATCAATTCATTAATAAGTTCTTCAGCTGAGACTTCTACCTCCCTGGGTGTGGTTGGAACTACTATTGGGGGGGTTTTGGTATGAATCTTCTATGCAGACCTCGTTTCCTAACCATGCAGAAAAAGAATCCTAGCAACTATTTTTTCTAAAAGTGGTATCCAAGCAGTCTCCTATTAACACTAGAAAAGGAATTATCCTCAGCAACGACACCAAAAAGTGACAGGCTATCATAAGTTCCTAACACTTTAGTTAAAAATATGTCAATTATGTCGACTGGGTAGTTTCTGAAGGTTGTAATATGGGACATTTTTGCCATCTCTCTTAGCAATATTTTCTAAATTTTTGAAATAGTTGAAAGCATAAATTAAACTAGAAAGCACAAAATTGTTTAAGCTAGAAAGCATTCAAATTCCTATTCTAGAAATCATGTAAATTATCTATTAATCAACACTTGAAGCTAAACTATGAAATTTAAATGAAGGCGACTAACTACTAATGACTAACTACTAACTATAAGTACACTTAACAGTTCTTGTAATTAACAACAGGAGTGGGTGCTTCAAAATTTCCAAGTAAAAAAAACTTAAAGATTATAAACTTAAAACTATGACCTACAGGAATATATAATAGAGCTCAACACAAAGTAACGTTCATCTAAATATGACATGCACATAATGGAAATGACAACATTAACAATAAAAATACTTATCTACTCTATGAGATCCCTCAAGTGGCCAACTCTCAGGCGTTCCTATGATTAGCTCAAATCACATGTGGTACTTTCGCAACTTCAAAATAAATCCATTCATGGTACTTCCATCACTCAAAACTATTGACTCAGAATAAGACTGGCGATATTTATTTATTCATATCATAAAAGAGTAATAACACAGAGAACATAGCTAAACAATATTCAAAATATATCATAACAACATATCTGTGTTTTGGTAGTTACACATATATATACTATACTACTACAAAATCCTAATTTTCAAATGGTGGGATAATACCTTTGAAAAAGTCTTAAACATGATTACAACTAACCAACTAACTGATGTTCGTGACATAAAACATAATAAAGGCTCTAAGTGGAGCCATAAAGTCTTAAATAGAAAATTAACAGAAAGCTTTAAAGGAAATCGTTCCACTATGCACTCCTGGATTTTTGGCGACCAAACTTCTAACGCTCTAACTTCAACTATTTGAAGTCCACTCCATTAATCGGTCATGCATAAGTCTTGTACAATTACTTAAATTCTATACCATTATATCAACATTAGTTAGCTAATTCCAATCAATTTGAGAAATAAAGATTTATACACCATTTTATAAAAAGACAATTATTGGTTCTAAAAATAAAAAAATTGGCATGGAAAAAGTGGTTGGTAAGAACAAAGAAGTCTATTTAGCTTATCATAAAAGTGAGGTTGTTTATACCTCATCATTAGCCATAGTACCAAGGTAGTGAACTGCTGGATAAAATGCTTTGGTAGACATGTATGGAAAATGTGGTAGCATAGACAAGGTAATGAACTATTTGAAAAAAATCCTCAAAGAAATGTGGTCTCATGGTTCAAACAATTTGTTGCCTTGTCTATGCTATTGCTTACTATTATGCTTTGATATATTTTTTCCAAGCATTCATAGTTTGTTCGAAAGGACCTATTTTAGGATTTTAGCCATAGAAACAAGTCAGTAAACTGTTTGATAAAATTATTTGGTAGACATGTATGGAAAATTTGGTAGCATAGACAAGGTAGTAAGTTGTTTGAAAAAAATGCCTCAAAGGAATGTGGCCTCATGGTGATGTCCATCACCATGAGACCACATTCTTTGAGCATTTCAACAACTCACTGCCTTGTCTATGTTATTTCTTGAATGAAAATTTTTTCCAAGCATCCATGGATTTATTTGAAAAGCACCTATTTTTATGATTTTAGCCATAGAAACCAAAGGCAGTCCAACTATTTGATAAAATGATTTGGTAGACATGTATGAAAATGTGGTAACATAGACAAGGCATTGAGCTATTTGAAAAAATGCCTCAAATAAATGTGGTCTCATGGTGATGGACATCACCATCAAACCACATTTCTTTGAGACATTTTTTCAAACAATTCATTGCCTCATCTATGTTATTGCTTACTATTATGCTTTGGTAGATTTTTTCCAAGCATCCATAGTTTGTTCGAAAGCACCTATTTTAGGCATTTATCCATAGCAGCAAGGTAGTGAATTTTTTGATAAAATTATTTGGTAGGCAATTTATGGAAAGAGTATGTGCAGGATCATCATGGAAAAATAGGCCCTTAAATGGCAAAAAATAAAAATAAAAAGAGTTAGATAGCTTGACAGCATAGAAATTTGAATAAGTTATCTATATTTTTACCAAAAATATGCTTAAAAAATTAAGAATCCTATAGAAAAATTTAATTTAGTTTCTAAACTACTAGGTTTATTTAAAAAGGAAAAGTCTATTTGGTGAAAATTTAAAATTTCAATGCAGTAGTACTTAAACTTTAGGGAAAAAGGAAGAAGTAGGTGTCTGTCTGACCATCCTAACCACAATAAAATGATAATATTTTTTTATAATATTTTAGATATAAGTAGAGGACTCATGTCTCGATGTGATGCATATTTTTTTGTAATTTTTTTCCAAGTAAATAATTAATTATATTTTTTTATTACAGCTTTTAAAAAATATTAAAAATCATGTCTGACCACCTTAACTTGGTCAAAACTTCATGAAATTCATTTTATTTTTTTAATCCTATAGTATGAAAAGCATAGAGATGTGACACATGTTTCAAATTCAAAATGTGATACCATTTGGAAATCTATAAATGTTTTCAATCAGCCTATAAAATCAAGAACTTTAGTCATAAATAGAATAGAAAATGAATAATAATTATTTATTAAAATTCAAAATTATAGCATAATTTATGTTATGGAAATTTGAGAATGTCCTTAAAAACCCTTTCGCTTCATCAATTTTGGGTAAAAAAAGTTGTTACATACCCTACACATACCTTATCATATTGCCACTTTTGGCCCACTTGGCGATCCTCAAGACATACCCAAAAATGTGGTAGAATAGACAAGGCAATGAATTGTTTGAAGAAATGCCTCAAAGAAATGTGGTCTCATGGTGATGGAGCAACACCATACATTGCATACACTAGGACATTGCACTTATACATTGCATACACTCTATCCACAATACTTTGGCATTAATTCCATTTGTTACTTAGAATGTACTAAAAAAATTGCTAACATAATTGACATTGTTAAAGTTATTTAAAATTGTAGTTAGGGTAAAAATCTTAGCGAAAATGCATAAACAACTTATAATGAAACCCCAACAAGTACAATAGAGCACAAACTAGCATGAAATGAAAACAAGAAAGCATAGCAAACCGATCTCCAAGCTAGATTTGATTTATCTCCATTGCTCTTCTCCACCTCACATAAGCATGGAAGATTTTGAAGGATTGAATGATTTGATATGTTGATGTTGATTGATCTTTTTTGTAGTATAATGATAAGATGGAGATGATAGAGGAAAAATAGATAGATAGATGAGAAGATTGGAGGAAATTTTGGCAGAGTGTGGATACTCAAAGAATATTCATGCAAATGGCTTGGTTGTGGGTTAATTTATAGACTTGCAAGATGGATGACCAACGGTGGGGAGAAAAATGATGAATCAATGGATGAGAGTGAATGAGAGACAAGAATGAATGTGCATGCACCAAGTGTCCATGAAAACGCACTATATTTAGAAACCTTGGGTGGGCTTTGATAGTGGTAAGATTCCTTTCTCCACATAGAATGCTTTTTCTATTTTGGAGTTGGAGTGATGAGGAGATAATAGATTTTTTCTATTTTATTAAATTGTCCCACATTTTTGATATTGCCATTTTTCAAAGATAATGGGGCCTACTTGCACATTTTAGAAGAATAAGATAAAAATGGAAGAAAATTAAATTTATTTAATTTAGGTGGATGGTGAATAAATAAATAAAATAATTGATTTTATTTATTTATTAGAAGAAAGATACAATAATTAAATAATTTAAAATTATTTAATCATTTGATGGAAGATAGAAGATAGAAGAATAATGAGCATTAATTAAATAAATAAAATTAATTAAAGATATGAAGAGGAAAATGAAATATAAGTGTGTTAACAAAATGAAGGTATGTCGGGAAAAATGTGATAAATGCCTAAATAATGAAATGGGCCAATTTTGGGTGTCTACATTTTGCTGCTCTTTGAGATGATGAGATTTTTGTCGAATAACATCATTTCAAAGAAGCTAAGGTACGGGTAAAAGAAAATGGACGATGAAGGAAAGATAGGATAATGATGATGTAGAGATATGATGGTGGGATGATGATGCCCCCTCGAGAGGATAGGCAGGTTGAACAAACACAAGTATGCTCTCAAAATGAATGAAATGATAAAGGAGGGATAAAATGAATGATACAAGATAGAAAGTAAATGAAAAAGAGGAATGACACATTATGCTGCAATAAAATGAGCAATCATATGTTTGATGTAGTACTAGATGTTATGCACCAAGGTATAAAGACCAAGGTGACGATGTGTCTCATGCCCCAATGTAATACAACCTTGTCTAGATACAAGATATGAATATTAGCTAGGAGTGATGCAAATTTGATGTAAATGCAAGATAAAAATGATAACACACATAAGCAAGCAAGCATGCACAAATGATACAAAAAAAAACAAGGTATTTCCCCTGTCAAGCTATAAACTGTTGATTAATTGATTGATTGATGATGATGATGATAGTGTTGTCATTGCGGGGAACAATACATCTCTAGATCAACACAAGGATGATTGATTAATTGATTGGGTTTACAACAAGGCTAGGATCAAGAACAAATGATGTGATTGGATAATTTGACAAGATTGATTAGCTTGGTTGGTATGGATTAAGGATTGACTTGCATTTAGATTTATTGCTTGGATTGATTGAAGATGATTGATTTGAAGATTTGAATGTTGATCGATGAATTGAATTAAGGAATTGATTTGCTTGGAATGATTTAAGTTGGAGCGATTTGATTAGAAGATTGATTTGAAGTAGTTGAATTGATGCGTTGAATTGATTTGAAATTTTATCGGAAGAAGTGATTTCATGGCTATTTGATTTTTATTGCTTGGATTTTTTTTATAGGATCTTTTTTCATTTTTTTTTGTATTTCTTGGGGAT